>LPNX010852041.1:221487-242338 GCA_001517045.1 Pseudotsuga menziesii | reverse complement strand
TCTTGTCTCTTGTGATGTGCTTATGTTATTGCTGTGCTTGTTATTCTCTCAGTGAAAAGATCCTAACATAATGCTAGCTTAAATGTTGAAAAAACTAACATTATCTTTCCCACAAAAATTGCAATGACGCTCAGTCTTCTTTCCTTTTTGCTTGGAGCCTTTATCATTTTTTAAGGGAGGAGCTGACTGAGAGGGTTTGGGACCCTTGTTATTTTTCTTTTTATTGTGAAAATTCTGTTTCTTGGGAGGCTTGGACTTTTCTTTCTGTTGGGACAATAAGGCTTTCCCAGATGTATCTGCATTGTTAATTATTCCAAGATGAATGAGCTTGTCTTGCTCTCTAATTAAGGAATCACAAAAGGATTCAAGACTAGGCTCTACATAGCTGGCTACAGTCAAGGATTTTTTCATGGCGTAGAATGTAGATACAAAAATAGAATATGCAGGTCCAATTTTGGAAAGAATATGATAAATACATTGTTTATCTTCTTTCTTAATCTTGCATTCTGCACATAATAGTCTAAGAGTTTTATACTTAGATAAATAGTCTTGAATGCAAGAAAAATCATTGGGATTCAAGGAAAGCAACTCATTCTCAAGTTGATGACCCTGAATTTCATTGTGTTTACCAAACACAGATTCCAACTTGTCCCAAGCAACATCAGGTTCATCAATTCCAGATATGTGGAATCACAAATCAGTAGAGATTGACATCCCAATCAATCCACGAGCTTCATCACATCTATTTGCCTATTTAATTTTCTTATCATCATCAGTGGGTTCTATTTCTTTCCCTGAGGTTATCCTAAAAAGTCCCCTACTTCGCAGAACATCCTCCATACGATATTTCCATGAGAAATAGTTAGAACTTGTAAGTATAATATCACAAGGGGCGGCCATACTATAAAATAATGGCTGAAAAAACAGAAACTAACTATCTAGATGCAAAGAGCTCAAAAAAATATGCGGTTTAAAAAAAAAGGCACTTAAAACTGATTCCGGATGATGAAGTTATGCTTGATCAAAGGAAATGTTGAAGATGTCCCCAATAGTGACGTGGCAGATATTAACTTGACCAACAAAAAAAATAACCCCCTCTTCCAAAGATCTACCTTTGACAATCACTTTACAATAAAGTTGCTTTGAAGTGAATCACTTTTGTAGAATAAGCGAGGTTCACTTTTACAATAATGTACTTTTAAATAGTGCGGCAATAATTTAAAAGACTTAAGTGACTCACTTTTATTTTATTTTATTAATGTGAGATGCACTTTTACAATAAAGTAACTTGAAAATAGAAATTGCATGCACTAAAAAGTAACTTGATGAGACTTGAACTCGAGACTTATCAAGATGTAAAACAACTTTGGACCAAGTGAGCTAAGTTTAAAAGGTACGTAAAACTATGGAAAGAGAAATGGGGCTTTTTTTTTTTTTTTTACTCTTCTCTCTCGTTTTCCGTGCTTGTTTTCTTTTCCTGCAAATCACAAGAAAAACGAAAAACAAAAACAATTTTTTTTTTCCACACAATGGGGTTAGATCTTGGTTAGCTTACCTGGAAAGTCTATGTTTTCAAGTTTTCTCGTTGTTTCTGATTTGCCGCACAAGGTGCACGGCAAAGAGCATACGTAGCCGAGAATACAAAAAAACTTTCCCTCACTGTTTCTGATTCGCCGCGATCGCGTAAGGTGCACGGCAAAGAGAATACGTAGCCAGGGAAGACAACAGTCCGAGACTAAAATAAAAGGATCTAAAAATAAAACTGATAAAATATGAGAGATTTAAAAAAAACAAATCCGTCACTGTAACATTATACCTTCATATTTTCTGAAATGGGTGTTTCTGGAGCAAACGGAAACGGTTTTCGGTGAAACGAAAACTGTTTCCAAATGGAAATGGTGCTCCGGACGCAATGGAATAGCTCCCACAGGAAAAAAATGCACAGAAAATCCAAAAACCAAAAACCCTTTCAAAGTTTCGACAACACCGGTTCCAGATCTTGATCAAAACCGAAAGCGGCTCTTCATAAAAGCTCTGATACCATGTTAGGGTACACATGGTACTCCCAAAGGACTAAACACCAAGAAAAAATTCTTCACACAAACAGATCACAGATCAATACACCAATGTTTGTCACGTGGTTAAAACCCTTGAGAGGGAAACAGTCCACGGCCCCGGCCAAATAGCTACTCGGAGCAATTTATTATGCAAAAGAAAGAAAGTTACATGAGCTTCTCATAATCGATCAACTAGCCAAGGACCCTCTATGCTCTTTAAATAGAGATCATAGACCAATCGGGTGTTAAGCCACAGATCAATGGTAGGTATGATCTAAGAGAAGTTGAACCGTCAGATTACTCTATGTCTAGAACATATCGTGACCGTCGGATTAGAATATTTACAAATGTATACTAATGCATACTAAAGAAACACACTTTTACCTAACGGATATATTACACAAGTTGATCTTAACTAACTCCTAAGTGTCTAAATATCCTAACAATCAATTGCATTTAACTTACTTTTCCTAAGTTTACTTTGGAAAATAAATTAAAGTGATCTACATTAAATTTAGTGAACCACTAATTAAAGTGAAAGTGAAATTAGGGTTTTTGCTTTACCACCAATTAAAGAGAAAGTGAAATTAGGGTTTTCGCATTTCCTAAAGTTATAAAAGAGAGATCAATTGGTGAATAGAACACACACACTTGTATTTCGACAGAGATGGGATACAAAAAAGGAGAGAAAGTTAGACAAAGGATTTAGCTAAGAAGACGGAGGAGCGAGTAGCAGGATCATCGAGCTTCGTACAACTGGGACACACTCACACAGGAGTGTGTTGAGGTTTAGCTGGGATTTTCCCAGTGATTCTACCAGCTACTGCATTCGCCAGGTTTGGGTGAATTTGCAGTGATTGTAAAAGTTTCATATTTTCTCATAATAAAATCTATATTTGACTCCTGCATCGGTTTTCCCATCTTGGGTTTTTCCGGGGGTTTCCATACCCAAAACAATAGTGTCAATATTGTGATGTGATGCTGTGATTTATTTCTCAGTTTTATATTCCGCTGCATACTGTAAAAGATATTCATGTGTGGTTATCAATTGATGTTTTGCATGCACTATTTAGCCCTAGTTGAATATTAAAGGAAACCTTACATGGTATCAGAGCTCTAGTGAGATAAAGTTGAGAGATTTGCAGTAGCACCGATAGCTCGAGGGTAGATCTATAAGAAGACACAAACCTAGACATCCAGATCTAGGGTTTGACAGGTACACTTCACTATGGCCATGCAGTTGAGAGTTGAGGATAGAATCCAAGGTGCTCAGAACTTTCTTACATGGAAAGAAAGGATCACAAGGATCCTTGACGTTAGTGATGTAGGGGAGAACATTGACTCCACGAAGGTTGCACCCATAGATCTGGCAGATTTAGTAGCTTGGAAGAAGATTGATTCCAGAGCCATGTTGATTATCATGGATGGAGTGAAGGACCGTATAGTCCCTCACCTTTATGGTAAGAAGACCGCAGTAGAGATGTGGACAGCTTTGGAGAGTCTGTACCAAAGCAAGAAAGAGAACCGAAAGATGGTGTTACAAGAGAGGATGCACATCACCAAGATGGCTAAGGGAGAAGGAGTGGTGAGTACATGAAAGAATATTTGAGTGTTGAGTATAGACAATGGGGGTGAGTACACTTCCAATGAGTTCATGGAGTATTTTTCGGCTGAGGGTATTAAGAAGGAGCACATTGTGCCCCATACCCCATAGCAAAATGGAGCTACAGAGCGGAAGAACAAGACTATGGCTGGAGTAGCCAAGGCCATGCTATTTGATGAGGGATTAACACTATTCCTCTAGACCGAGGCATACAGGACTACAGTATACATTCAGAATAGGTGTCCCCATATAGCCTTGGGGAGGAAGACACTGGAGGAGGTCTTCACAGGCACTAGGCAAGATGTGAGTCACATTCGCATATTCGACAGTGTTTGCTATTGTCATGTTCATGTTGACAATAGGAAGAACCTAGACCCTTCTAGAGAGAAGGGGTTACTTGTTGGTTACAGCGAGATTTTGAAGGCATATAGAGTTTACATTCTTGCTCGCAGGAGGATCATTGTGAGCAGGGATTTCCAATTTGATGAGGATAGGTCCTTGCGGAGATCTCTGGACTTACCAGCAGAGCAACAGCCAGGATAGGTGTCGTGAGTCAAATTGGAGGAGCTAAATGTACAGGTATAGACACATAACATAGGTTCTAGTGGTCATGGGGAGTCAGGTGGACATGATCCTTCAATCATTGACTTGAAGGATGAGCTACAGCAGGAGACATATATCTAGCAGCCACAACAGGTTGACACTAGGCCAAGGCCTAACTGGTTTAGATCCACAGTGTAGGATTCTAGGTAGGTAGATCCTCCACAGACATATTTTATATGGAGTGTACCACCATAGAGGCTTAGTTATATGGCACTGATGACATAGTTGATTAACTCTGAACCTTCCATATTCAAGGAGGCTGCACAACATGATGTGTGGCAGGAAGCTATGGTTGAGGAGTATGACTCCACTATGAAAAACTAGTATGGGAGGTTGTGATGATGCCACAAGGGAAAAAGGTGGTGGGATCCAGATGGATCTACAAGGTGAAGCATACAGCAGATGGAATCATGGAGAATTACAAGGCATGCTTTGTGGAAAAGGGGTTTTCACAGAAGGAGGGTATTGATTATGAGGAGACCTTCACTCCTGTTCCTAGTTATTCTTCAATTCAAACCATTATCTCACTAACAGTTGAGATGGTTTGGCGTGTCCATCATATGGATGTCAAGACTTCCTTCGTCAACAGAGTGATAAAGGAGGAGGTGTATATTGATCATCCAGAGGGGTTTGATGTGGAGAACAGGGAGACACATGTATGCAGACTGCATCAAGCTCTTTACAGGCTCAAGTAGGCACCTCGAGCATGGTAATCGAGGATTGATATTTATCTACGGGAGATGGGATTTCAGCAGAGTGAGGTGATCACAACCTATACTTCTTGACAGGTGAGGTGCCTCTCATACTGGTCTTATATGTGGATGATCTCTTTTTGACGAGAGATGAGAGGCTAATTGGAGACTGTAAGTCCAACCTTGCCGTAGAGCTTGAGATGAAATACCTTGGGCTGATGCATTGCTTTTTGGGCTTGGAGGTTTGACAGAGAGATGGATCCTTATTCATTGGATAGGGGAAGTATGTAGTAGAGATTCCGAAGAGATTCAGGATGGAGGACTGCAAGCCTATGGCCATACCTCTAGTTTCCAAATGGAGGAAGATTGATGCATCAGGGTCAGATGGATTTGATCCTACCTTGTATTGTCAGCTTATCGGATCGCTTATGTATCTGGTCAACACTCGAATAGACATCAACTTTGAAGTCAACTCTTTGAGTCAGTTCATGGTGGACCCTCGGAGAGTGCATTGGACAGCTGCGAAGCACATACTTCGCTACAAAAGAGGTATAGTGGAGTATGGATTGGTTTATGAGTGCACGAGGAGTGTACAGTTAGCAGGTTTCATAGATGTTGAGTGGGAAGGATGTGTAGAGGACTAGAAGAGTACTTCAGGTGGTTGTTTCAATATTGGATCAGGGGTTGTCTATTGGTTTAGCAAGAAGCAGAAATCAGTTGCATTGATCTCGGTAGAGGCTAAGTACATGGAAGCCAACATGGTTGCTTTTGAGGGTATGTGGCTGAGGAAGTTACTTGAAAGGTTGTTCGAGTGTGAGCTAGAGGCTACAGTAGTTCACTGTGACAATCAGAGTGGCATCAGTCTATCTGAGAATCTAGTGTTCAATGATCGGAGCAAACACATAGACATCAGATACCACTTCTTGAGAGATTGTGTTCAGAGGGGATCCATTCGGTTGGAGTACATACAAACAGATGAGCAGGTGGTGGACATTTTCACCAAGGCACTTTACAGACAGAGTTTTGTGAAGTTCAGGGATAAGTTGGGGATGCTACTGAATCCCTTCCTCGTTGAGAGGGACTGTTAAACTAGTAGCAACAAGGAAGGTCTTCCTGCATGCATGTGTTCTTGCATGCAGAAGACTTAAATTAGGAAACCCATTGTATTTAATTTACTTTTATTAAGTTTAATTTGGAAAATAAATTAAAGTGATCTAAATTAACTTTAGTGAACCACTAGTTAAAGTGAAAGTGAAATTAGGGTTTTTTCTTTACCACCAATTAAAGTGAAAGTGAAATTAGGGTTTTTGCTTTACCTAAAGTTATAAAAGAGAGATCAATTGGTGGAGAGAACACACACACTTGTATTCTAACGGAGACAGTATACAGACAAGGAGAGAAAGTCAAATAGAGGATTTAGCTGAGAAGATGAAGGAGCGAGTATCAGGATCATCGAGCTTCATACAGCTGGGACGTACACTCACATAAGAGGGTGTTGAGGTTTAGATAGGATTTTCCCAGTGATTTTGTCGGTAATTGCATTTGCCAGGTTTGGGTGAATTTGCAGTGATTGTAAAAGTTCCATATTTTCTCATAATAAAATCTATAGCTGACTGCTGCACCGGTTTTCCCATTTTGGGTTTTTCCGGGGGTTTCCATACACAAAATAATAGTGTCAATATTGTGATGTGATGTTGTGATTTATTTCTCAGTTTTATATTCCGCTACATACTGTAAAAGATATTCATGTGTGGTTATCATTTGATATTTTGCATGCACTCTTTAGCCATAGTTGAATATTAAAGGAAAATTTACAAAACTGATTTGAAATCGGCTTGATTTCATCCAGAGAAACAACAACACCAATATTGAGACCTTTTTCTTTATTAAAGAACTTGAGAAAATTTCTGACAACCTCTAACTGGCCCTCAAAAGTTTGAATGCGAATCCTAGGGATAAACATCTATAAAGAAATAAATAACCCATTCTTCTAAAGTATTTCGGTCAGAAAGGAGGACAAGATTTTGATCTTTGAGCTCCCAAACGGAGTTGATTATCCGTCTCTTATTAGCATGATTTTGGAAAAAATTAGTGTTTTTGTCTTTGCTCTGAAGCCAAACAACACATCCCTTCAACCTCATTGATTCTTCATGTTGTTTAAGAACCCTTCCTTTAGCAACCAACAGAGAGATGAACCTTTATTATTATCAAACAATTTATTTTTATCATCAACCATATCAGACATATCATTAAGCTCAGTTTCAATAAGAATCAAAGCTTCTTGATTTCTTTCCTTCTTTCACTTCTCCCAATCAATAACATCAAATTTGAGATTTTTTAACTTATATAATAGTACTTGAGTATGAGAACTAAAATCAATTTTGGATTTCTCCAACCATTTCTTGTGGATCATATCACATAAATCTTTATCTTCCATCCGTGTAGATTAAACTTGAAGGGATAAATTACCTTCTTAACCTCGAATTCTAACTGCAGTATAACCAGTTTATGATCCGATAGACCAACTTCGATACCTTCCCACATGTATACTTAAATATTCAGGAATAATAAATCGGTCCAACCTTTTGCAATACCCTCTTTTCCAACTATGCCATTACTCCAAGTTGATACCAAGACAATGGGAGTAACATCAATCAATTGTGCATTTTCCAAACCCGATCTAAAATAATGAGAAAGAGAATCATAAGGGTTCTCAGATCCCCAAAATTCTGATGCTGACAAGGTGAAATTTAGATCGCTTGCAACAATCAATGAGGGATCATTAAGAATACCACTATTAGAAATTTTATCCCATAAGTTTTGCCTGTAATGGTAAGGTCCATAGATATTGAGAATTCGTACGACTTTGTTCAAACAAAAAATATTTCATTTCAGAATAATTCCTACTTCCACACTAAAAGGAGTAAAATGTGATTTTAGTGGATTTTACGCCACTAATAAACCTCCATATAAACCAAAAGCATCTTTACCGCAACAATTACAGCTTTGGAATAATTTAAGGAAAAAATCACACACCTGAATACATGAAGACACAATTTCCTGTAAAAGAATTAGATTAAGGGAAACAACTCTATTAACCTTTTAAAGGTGATTCTTTTAGGAGAACTGGAAATCCCCCTGATATTAAGAGTTAGATAGATCATTGAGAAACCTCAGAGAGGGGTAATTTTTCTCTAAGGGCCCCAAAGTAAGAATCCAAAGGAGAAACAACAACAAGAACCTTCCTAATCTAGGTAATATCTGATAATTTAGGGTTGAAAATAAAGGGCTTTGATATGTTGAAACCATGGAAACCTTAACATATTTACACACTTGTTTTGAACCCTCTAGAGAAACGATGACAAAGGAATCAAGTCTTTAATTTCACCTTTCTTCCCCTTCTTTTTCCTGGCAGTTACATTCTGAAACCTAATGGAGGAGATGGGTATAATATAATCATCTTGGGACTTCCCTGAAAAGACTAGTAAAGATTCCTTCAAGGACCTAGAAAGATGAGAATTATCTGTAATAGTTTCGACTGGTAAAGAGGTACCAGGAGGATAGGTGAAAAACTTTTGTGGTGGAGGTAAGGAAAGTTGGTCTTTAATAACAATAGGGATTTCAACAATATCTCGAGAGTGAGGAGGGTTTTCATTTAACAATGGATTTAAGTCTTCATTTAATGGTAATGAGACCTTTTTAGTCCTAAATCCCCAAAATCCAGGAGAAACTAAATCAAAAACTCTCCACTTCATTAACTACAAGAGCATCTTAAACATTCTTTTCACCATCATTCCCAGCTAATAGAATATTTACCAGGTCCTCTCTATTCATAAACTTTTAAATAATGGATATGGAGGATTTTAGCTTACCAAGAAACACAACTGATGAAGAATGATCAAGGGGAAGTTCCTATTGTAGATACAAATCCGACAGCTTTGATTCCCCCACCTCCGATGATGTATCCGATATATTTTATGAACAAGACAAACGAGAAGCATAATATTTATCCCTCATATTCCCTATGTCATGACATGAGAAACACTGGAAAAGGCACCTTCCAATAGTCCAATTTCTAAGTAAAAGAACCTCCATTGCAAATGAGATCAATATCTACTGGAAGACCTTCTAATGAATCCAACTCGACTAAAACCCTCGTCAATGTTCTGTCTGTGGCTGCAAGGGTTTCTTCTTCCACAAGAATAAAGCACCCAATGGCATTTGCAACAAAAATAAACCCAACAGTGTAAAGGAAAACTTGGTAAGATTACCCATAGGTGTCTTTTGGAAATTATTTTCATTACACTATATTCTAGTGTAATTAGCTAGCCCGAATCCAGGTTATGGAGAAAAATGTTCCATCTTCATACTATGATTGATTAAATTATTAATATATAAATGGATGATTTCTTACAATGCATATGACTGCCTTAGATATGGCTTGGCCATCAAATATTGAAGAGACACTTCTCTTCATAAACTATATTTAATATTATTAATTACTATTACTAATGGCTACCTATTTATTTACTATTTTATTGTTGTAACATTGCCTTCCCTTAGTAAAGCTTTGTCCTAAAATCTTAGATTATTATTATCATCTTTTCATTCTCGTTTTGTGTTGAAATAACGTCATTACTTCCTTTATGTCTTTTGTTTTAGAACTTGTATTAGGTATGTGCTTGGTCTTTACGCAATAGTTTGTCAATTTCCCTTCACTTGTAACTTGAATTTGTACTCCATTCTGTTTATTATTGTTGTCCCATTTTCCATGTACATGAATACGAGGAATCTTTTTGTAAGTGACCATATCAGGCTTTGTTTTAGAAATTGCTTGTCCCACAATACTTAGGATGTCATCGGGTAACGTTTCCCTTTTATTATCATTACGAGTTAACTCGAGAAGTGTTATCTCCTGAGGGTTCTCACACTCGAAATCACCAGATAGTATACATTTAGGTTTCTCCATGGCGATAGAATAATTAAGGTAGAATATGAATCTAAAATATATGATTTTTTTTACTTGAATTCCTTTGCATACTTTAGGATTCATCTTTTGTCATTGTATTGATCGTCATTAATATTATCAACAACACTAGGTTGAATCTTATTACGATCTTGGTCGAGCCCATTTTTATTTTTATCAATTATATTTATTGTTATTTTGGTCATTCCTAAGATATTTTATCTCCTTGTCTTGATCTACTTTGATGCTCTCATTTTTGTTGACATACTGGTCCAGCATATTTGAGTTGTTGATATGGTTTGTACTAGACCTTAATTTTTCTAATACTTCCATTATTGTATTTTGGTTCTCTGTCATGACGCTTAAGTTCTCTTCCATGGTGCTTACATTCTGTGTCATCACAGTCATCTTGTCATCTAAATCTTTTAGTTTCTCATTCATGATGTCTAGTTTGTCATCAAGTCTTCTTTCTAATACTAGAACAACTTCGTCTTTGATTTCTTTCTTAAGTGTTACATTTCTATTTTTCATTTCTTCCTTCAAGCTTTTTTGGTTGGCGACGAAAGCCTTGATGTCCTTCTCCAATTTTTTGATTTGGTCTTTTAGGTCTACCATGGTTTTGGTCTTTGTATGTGTAGGTGTGTACTTGGATGCTATTTTTTCCTTACGGAGATTTAAAGACACTTAAATTTTTTGATAGATTTGATGAACTAATAATAATTTATAATAACAATTTTTTTTCCTTGGAAAAAGAGCGTAATTTTATTTCATCCACCAAGAACAAAATTACATTCTGTAGACACACATATATGTGTATTCAAAATAGCTAAAAAGATCACATGAGAAAGACTTTGAAGGCCTTCATTAAAAACCAAAAAAAGAGACATTGAAGTATTGCTGCCATGTTTCATCAAGTAGACATGTACAAATTTAAAGTCTTTTAACCACCTGTTCATGTGATTTTTCTGCTTTGTTCAAGTAAACGGTCCTTTGTCAAAATAAAGAATTTCTGACAACAGTAAATAGCATATCATAGAGTGTATAGGAACTTGCAAAAAGAATAGAACGCTGATCATTCTATAAAATTTCTGTGGTAGTATTCATGAATACTTCCCTCATTCAGTTCCTTTATCTTCCAATGCCCCAGGGCCATCTACATCCCCTCCTTCGAGGCTTTGTCCACTTTTTGGTTGTTTTCCCTGTAAACATGTCTGCAATAAAAAGTAGCAAATGTGTTGATAATATCTTTAATACAAGATAACATGTTGTCAAGTCTTAAGTTTCTGCAGTGTTGAGTTCTAGTTTTCCAATTGATAACATTCATTGAATCTCCACAAACATTAAGAGTTATGCACCGTTTCTCTGTTACAAAAATGAGGAGAATTTTAAGGCTCAAATTTTTTTGCATGATTATTGTTGCCTTCCCCTAGACCGACTGTCATTTCAAATAAATGTGTCTCTGAGAGAAAAACCAGTGCTCCTCCCACACAAAAATTATTGTGTGCTACTCCATCAAAAAAACCGCAAGGGGTTGTCTTATAAATTTCTACATCCAATACCTCCCTCTGTCTAGCAACTTTGATATGTTGTGGAAAAGCAGTGAGAATACCACAAGAAAGACTAGTTGTGATTCCAGGAGTGCATGCTTTATCAGCAAAAATGAAATTGTTTCGAGCAAACCATACTCCCCAAATGATAAGCAGAGGGAGGGCTCACCCAGAATCTAGAGGGTCCACTATCCTCCAATTCTCCCAAGCTTGGAGGACAATGTTGCCCTTCCATCTAGATGACATGTAAAGAGCCTTCAAACATTCTCTCCAAACTTCATTAATATAAGAACAATGGAGAAAAAGATGGGAGACAGACTCACCATCCAACTTACAAAGAGTACACCAGCCTCGTCCCTGAAAGCTCCTTTTCTGCAGATTAGCCCAAGTTGGCGCCTTATTCTCTAGGATACACCACATGAAGATCTTGGTTTTTGGGGGACTTTTGATTTTCCACGGTTTATTCCAGCACCAGATTGGTTCCCTTTACATACCGTCAACACTAAGTTTAATATAACCCATCTTGAGGGTGTATACGCCTCGCGGATCCACATCCAAAATAAGAAGATCCCCCCTATACCGAAGAAGAATATGTGCTCTATTCAAAGCACCAAGAAGCCTCTCCAAGGCCCTTTCATCAGGTTCTGATAACCCGAAGTCCGATGTTGGTCTCTAGGACTGAGACCAAGGTTTCTCCTGAACAAGAGAAGCAAATTAAGAGAGATAAACAAGGCCTCTCTGCCTCAAGGCCTCCATAGTGTGTCCCGGGAGTTTATGCTTCTGAGAGTAGGAAACCCACGAGTCCTCACCTACCCTAAGCTTCCTATCATTTCCTACATGCCAAGCCAGATTTGATTCAATAACCCCAAAGGACAACACGACTGCTTTCTATATTACTGAGCCACCTGTATGAGATTTCCCAAGGCTTCTTATCCAATCATCAATGGAATCAGGGGCTATGTATTTTTGGATGATCACTTTAGACCATAGAATAACCATAATTAGAATTCTCCACCCCCCATCTTGTCTGCAAGAGATTTTGCAAACAAGAAGATGTTTTTGAGACCCCATCCCCCCAGTCCTTTAGGAATAGAAATATTCTCCCTACGAACCCAAGGAGTCACATGTGCTTCATGCTTACCACTGCATAGAAATCTAAAGCAGATTCCTTTGGCTTCTTCCAGCGTGCCTTTTGGAATCCAAGAAAGTGACATCTACTAGACTCGGATTTCTTCTAACACAACCATTACAAGCACCAGCCTTCCTGCTCGGGAAATCCATTTATGACTCCATACTTTTAGGTGATTTTCCAGCTTGTCCAAGAGCCACTTCTAGTCCTACTTTTGATAGTCATTGGGCCTTAAGAAAAACCCAAGGTATTTCATTCCCTCATCCCTACCCTCCAAGTCAAAAGGAAAAAACCTTCTGAAATCCTGTACCTCTTAAGCCCTGAGAAGATGCAATGTTAAAGTTGATTTCCTTGAATTTATCTCCATCCCCGTGGCTTTGGAGAAGAGATCCAAAATGCCTCGAATGGTATTTGAGTCTCTCATTTATCCATAGCAGAAAATGAGGACATCATCAACAAAAAATAGGTGGGTAATTTGCATAAATTTAGATATTTGTATGCCCTTCAAGGTTCCATGGCTCTTTGCATCCCCTATCATCCTACTCATACCTTCATCTACCAATAGGATGAGCAGAGGGGATAATGGGTAGTCCTGTTGAAGCCCTCTGTCAGCATGGAAAAAAGGGGAGGAAACCCATTTAACCAGGACTGAAAAAGAGACTGTAGTGATACAACTCATGATCCATCTAATAAAATCAATTCCAAAGCCAAGATGAGTCAACAACATACGAATGTAAATCCAACTAACTTTGTCAAAGGATTTGGACAAATCAATTTTAAGAATTTCCCCTCTGATTTTTTTTTGTTTTTAGGCTATGAAGCCCTTCCCGAGAAACTCCAATGGCTTCGTGGATCTGTCTCCCCTCCAAAAAACCAAATTGTTCTTCTGAGATGTTTATAGATAAGATTTCCTCAATTCTTCTTGCAATCACCTTAGAGACCACCTTGTAGATACAATTACAGAGTGAGATGGGTCTAAAATCATTCATATAAACATGATTGTCAAATTTTGGGATTAAAGCGATGAATGTTGAATTGAAACTAGTCGAGATCCTTCCAGAGATTCTAGTACCCTCTACAACTTTCAGTAAATCTCCTCCCATGAGATCATACAATTTCAGAAGAATTCAATCCTCCAACCATCGGGACTAGAGATTTTATCCTTTTGAAAACTGTGAAGAACTTCCTTTAGTTCCTCTTCTGAGACTTCTTCCATGAGGGTCTTATTGTCTTCTTCCTCCACGAACCTTGGAAAGAGTTGAGCAATTATGATGACTTCTACAATAGATGCATGTGCAGGACCTTCAAAGAGTTTCTTGAAATGATCCACCACATTCCTAGCCATACCATTGAAGGTGGTATGTGTATCTCCATGTTCATCCAATAAACTCCATATTGTGTTTGTAGCTTTCCTTCCTCTAGCATAAGCATGGCAGAACTTGGTATTTTCATCCCCACATTCTAGCCAAGTAGCCCTGCCTTTTAATCTCCACGTCTCCTCCTTCTCTAACAATAGTGCGTTCCTTTTGCCTTCCAGCTTGATAAATGTGTCTTTATCCCTCTGAGTCAACACACCCCCTCCATCATTCTCAAGTAATTTAGAAAGGTCCCTTTCAACTTGTTCCAATTCCCTATCCTCCCAACGCCTCTTTTCCATACACCATTCTTTGATAGCTTCCTTTAAATTTTTGAGATTTGCTGCAAATTGGAAGGCCACAAATCTCCCAAGACTCAGGTCAAAGGGGAGCCAGTTGGAAGAGATCAATAATTTAAAGGAGTCATCTTTTAACCAGGTTTTATTGAAATTCAATGGACTTGGGGGTTTTGATGGTCCATTTTTTAATTCCAGAAAGATAGGTAGGTGGTTTGACTTCCCACCACACCCCACCCATTGCCTAATTTGATGATGCATGTCCACCACATGTTCAACCACCAGGAAATGATCCAACCAATTTTCCACTCTCCCATCTCCACATCTATTGTTTTTCCAAGTCGGCTTAAGAATGTTGGGTTCAATATCAAGCCAATTCCTTTCTACCAGCTTTTGAGTAAAAGAATCCATCAGTAGATCAACACAAGCATGAGGCCCCCATACCTTAGAATGACCCAAGGAGAAATTAAAATCTTCGCTTAAAATCACCATATCTCCTCCCAACAGAGAGTTGTTAAAAAGAGAGTCCCAAAATGGGATCCTATTTAAATGCAGACCATAGATATTAAAGACAATGAAGGATACCTCGAGAACCAAGGCCTTGAATTCCAATCCAAGAACCGATTCCATCCCCCAAATATTCAAAACCATAACAAAACTTTCATTCCAACTGATAGCCAACCCTCCAGAGAGGCCTTAAGCATCAGGGTCTCAAAATTCCACCCTGGGAACCAACTTCCCAACCTATCTTTGACCACTTCTCCTACTCCTAAAGTTTCTTGTAGTAACGAAATATTAGGGTGTTCTAGTCTTACCACCCTCTTAAGTGTTGATCTTTTATGGGGACCAACCATACCTCGACAGTTAAAAGACATAATTTTCATCTACGTCCCTTCTTCTGGGCACGCACTGCTCTAAGCGCCCTCTCAATGGACTGTTGTTTCCCTTCCAGGAGATCCTTTTTTGCTTTGGATTGTGCCTTGGCAATGAAATATTTCCTTCCTCTCCCCTTAGAGGTCAAGTTTGAAGTTTTACCCAGACCCCCTGTGCCCAGCTTGGAGCATGATCTAAGGAAAATCTGAAATTCGTCGAGTCAGGGGGGAAAAGTGGGGAGTTAACTTCTTCAATAACAGGTTCAGCTTTCGAAGGTAGTGGGGATTCCTCCAAAATTGCGACAGAGATAGGTAGAATAACCCGTTTAGGTGAAGACGTGATAGTTACATTTTTTATCCCTTCTACCCAGTCTAAATCAGAAAGATTAAGAGATTTTGCAATGAAATTAAAGGAAGGGGAGAAAGTGAAAGTACCTAGAAATTGGGTCCCCTTCAAATGCTAAATGTCAACATGTTTGTCCACCTCCACCATTGGCAGAGGCCCCGTGTCCTCATCCTCTTGACTATTGTCCTCAACTTCAACAATAACAGGAACCAAAAGTGTTGGGGGTTGAGAAAAGGATGATCCAGCGAGTCCTTTAGTCGCCCCTGCCTCTTCTGCAACAAACCTTTGCCGACGTCCATTGAGGGTTTGGAATGGAAGATTACATTCTGATATTGGATGTCCATAGGCATGGCGTCTCCTACAAGGAAAAGGAATATTTTCATAATTCAATAATTGCTTGATGCGAAAAGGTCCCCAACTTAACATCATATCCTCCACTAGCTCTTCAAGGATATTGAGGTTGACCAGTATCTTGGCAACCTTCTGCATTTTGGTCTCAAGAAACGAGAGATCCGCTTCAAGAAACGTACCTTGAATGTTACCAATGTTTTTCAGGTGATCTTCGGTCCAGTATTGTAAAGGGATCCCAAGCAGTCTCACCCACAAGGGCACAATATCGACCCTCTCCCTGCTCGCATCGAAGAGAGGATGCCAAGGTTTGATCAACAAGGGTGTGTAATCCACCGACCAATTGTGCACTAGTACCCACTGTAGGTGTTCTAACAAGTGGAATTTGAACGTGAACCATCCTCTAGTGAGCCCGACCACCTATGAGACCAAACCCAGGGCCACAAGCCAACTAGCCTTAGCCCACTTCACCATTGTCTGCAATGGAAAACTTCTCCCCAAGGCACACCCAACCAACGTTTGGTTAGTCATGTGCAAAATATGGTGCCAACCAACGTTTTCACCCAGAGCGTAGTATAGCCCACCCTCCTGGATTTAACCCAACTTTTGCGGTTTCTCCTGTGTGCTCCTCTATTCTCGGCCTTGCCTTCAGATTCACTACTTGAGCCAGTGCCAAAATCCCCTTCCAAAACTGGGCTAGGGAAACCCCTCTTTTCCAAAGGCCCAATGAACCGGCTTAAAGACCCTTGTTCCACCACATGTAGGGTTTCGCTTCCTCCAAGGGGATATGTACCACCGTAAGATGCCACTGCAGGACCCAAAACTGTTAAGGCCCGAGCAGCCTGAGAGCCTGCAAATGCCATCGCCACTGACCAGGTTGGGTCCCCAAACCCCTCCTTCCAAAGAGAACCTTTACCTGAAACAATCAGTGCAAACTCAGGTATTTGGAAAGGAGAGGGAGAAGATAGCAGGAAATACGAAGGGGTGAACCCTTCCACAATCTGAATAAGTGAAAAAACATGCCCTAAACATCCTCCAACCCAAGTCAAAGGAGGGGCCTCCACCTCAACAACCCCACTTACAAGTGGAAAAACCCAAATGTCTTCCGACTCTAGAGGATGAGTGGAGTAGTCAACTAGATCATCCTTTGTCACGGTAACAGTAAAAGGTAAAAATAGTAAAACCTAGCAGTACCTGTCAGCCATAAAATCATGCGCCCTAGACCGATGAGAACCTCGAGAGGACTGTGACAGTGGGAAAACTCCAAGGAAAAAAATCCTACCCCATGGTAGTTGTACCCATCAACATGTCATTCAAAGCTTACAAAGCCATGGGTGCCCAGATCACCTAGCGCACATGCAAGCTCCCCCCAGGGGTTTCTAGTTTCCAATTTATAATAATAATAATTATTAGGATTATTGAATAGGATTCAAAGTAAAAAATAAAAAATAAAAAATTATATTTAAATATTTTTATTCTTAATTTCCTTTTGAAATTTTAAAATTTAATAAAAAACTAAATATTAATATCATAGAAATTATATAATATTTAAATTTCTTTTTTATTAAACGTTTTAGGGTTGAATAGTGGCAATGTATAGGACTAGAACAATAGTGATGGGAGCGCTAGAGTACAACAACAACGGCGATGGGCAAAGGAGAGAGCACACAAGTGGGAGGGCTTGCAAGCGCAAGGGTGGTTGGTGAAAGTGGAGCAAAGGGCGTGCAAGCACGTGAGTGTGCGGGGAATGGAGGGAAGGCTAGCTTGGAGAGTGCAGCGACATGCACATGCAAAGGGAGGGGCGTGGAGCTTGGAGAGTGTGCAGGATGGGGAGGAGAGAAGGAAATGAAATAGTGGATGGGCGTGGGGATTGTGCAAAAGGGAATGGGTGCGATGGGGGGGAGCGATAGCTTAGGGAGTGTGCAGGCTGGGGATGAGAGAACTATGGAGAGGAGCGTGGGTTTGCAACTACGTAGGGGTACGAGGGAATGGATAGTTAGGTGCATGGGAGAAGATGGAAGCAATGGAAGGTGAAGGGGGAGTGGAAGTGGAGAGAATACATAGGAGAGCGAAGGTGGTTGCATAGGCGTGAAGGAGTGGGTCGCACATGTGTGAAGGAGTGGGTTGCATAGGAGTAAAGGAGAAGAGTGTAATGCGATCACAGGGAAGTAATTTGGATGCAGGGACGGGTGGACATAGGGGCTGCAACAGAGCAATAACAAGATAAAGTTGGTAGGAGGGAGAGGTGGATGCGACCGAGGAGATGGATTTGGTTTGCAGATGGAGGTGTAGGTGGTGTAGAAGTGGGTGAATGGAAAAGAGGGGAGTACGATGGAGAATAAATGTAGCAGAGGGGAAAATTAGGAGTCAATGAGCCAAATTTGAGCTCAGAGTAGGAGGAGCGAATCAACTCTGATACCAATGTTACACCGTATCCTAGTGTAATGAGCTAGCCCATATCCGAGTTATGGAGGAAGATGTTCCATCTTTATAATATGATTGAATACATGATTAATATATAAATGGATGATTGACTACAATGGATATGGCCTGGCCATCAAATATTGAATAGAGACTTCTCTTCATAAACTGTATTTAATATTATTAATTACTATTACTGATGGCTACCTATTTATTTACTATTTTATCGTTGTAACATTTTACTTCTAGGGATTAAAGGTAGCGTGCCACCTAAAGAAAACCAAGGAACCCTTCTCAATGACCCATAACCTCTCGACAATAGTTTGCAGACTTTCTTCAGTTAAGAAATGAAAGCTCAACCAACTGTTCCTCAAAATATTTACCATTGGAGTGTAATTTATCAAGGGCTTCCAACAAGCTGTCATCCAAGCGATAATTTCTGGCATGGACATCCTGATATATTCAAAGCATCCCAAGAGTGTTCTTTTCGAAATCTCTACCACCATGTCAAACATTACATCTTTACCCAGAAAACATAACAACTTCCTTTTCTTGGCTTTTTCTTGCTTTAATTTCCTACGTCTCAGCCCAATTTCACTAGAAAGTCTTCTATGGAAACCCTCAGACTCTGCTTGAACATCTTTGGAAGAAAACTTTAGTAGTTTCGATCGAGGCGTATAAACCCTAGCATCAGCTTGTGGTTTTCCCTCTCCCATCCTTCCTAAAATCATATGCATACTCTACCAAAGCATGAGGGTTTGCCCTAAAACCTCGAGCTCGTGGAGAGACAAGGACATTTGTCCTTCTTGCATCAAGCGGAATAAACGAACTCATGGCACCCATCTTATCATAAGAGCCCAATATATACCCACCTGTCCTATTCTCCACAATTGTTTGGGAGCCCATAGGCCTCAACCCCTTTTCTGTGATAGAACCATCAGCTGCAAAAAAAAAGACAAAACCAAACCTAAAGCTTCCCACTTTTTCTCTTGATTGATACTAAGCCTTCCTTACATCCTACTTTTTATGTTGATTGGTACTAAACCTCCCTTACTAAGACTGTCAAAATCTGGCTTAGAATACAGAAAAAGTTTCAGATTTTGATTGTTATTGATAATTTTGATGGGTGTCCACCATTTGAAATTCCAACCCTGCATGCTACCGATCTTAAAAAACCAATTCCTTCCCATTGAGTTACCATATTACTTATTAATTAAAAAAATGTTTACAACATTGTTTACACTATTATATAAATAAAAGGACAATACTAAAAACGAAAATAATCATATTCGATGACATTTCTTTCTTTTTTAGATATTTTTATTATAAAAACCAAAATAAAATCCATGAAATTGTTTGATTTATGGGCCTGTCAAAATTTACTGCCATCAGCGCGCTTAATGGGCGCCTGCTTTTTCTCTCATCATTCTTTAGTGCCATAGACGCGCTTAGTGGGCCCCTGCTTATTCTTTGTTTTTTCTCTCCGCCTTTCTTTATTGCCATATTACTTTTTTTATCTCTCTGTAATTTTTATTGCCATCGGCGGCGCGCTTTATGCCTCTTCTTTGGACTAGAAAACCACCAACACTAGTAGCTTATCTGCATAGGGTTTGATGTTTTATCAAAACTATTTTGAGCATGGAGGATCGAGACATGTAAATCTGTAATGGCTTCTACCATAAATTACTTGGGGTACAAATGATGGTTGAATGTTCATTTTCAGTTTTCAATCCTTCCGATATTCGTTGGACGAACAAAAGTACAAATTTTTGTTCAGAACTGTGCAGTCATTTAAGGGTTTTATTTTTCAATCAAGGATTTCTAAGATCATTGCCATCTAAGATAGGAGAGCTTAAAAATCTCAGATCTTAATTGGATTCCACATGAAATCCCCCAACTTACTTCATTGATTACTCCTGGACCAACTGCGGAACCTAAAGCGCCTACAAGGGCTTCAAAAATCTGATGCAAGATTGGAACCAGGAATAAAATCAGGAATCAAAGAGGGTATAATTGGATTCCACATGAAATCCCCCAACTTACTTCATTGATTACTCCTGGACCAACTGCGGAACCTAAAGCGCCTACAAGGGCTTCAAAAATCTGATGCAAGATTGGAACCAGGAATAAAATCAGGAATCAAAGAGGGTATAATGGGAAGTTGGTTGGAGATGAGACACTTATGAGTGCATGCTGGGAACGTGGTTGGAGATGACGCAGTTAAGGTTGCATAGCATTCAAGATTTAGATTATATGATGGAGGATTTACAAAGTTTCTTCCAGACTCACATGGGGTGAGCCTTCCCAATTGTAAGTTTCAATAAATCCAAAGCTTCTGTAAGGGTTTCAAAATTCTGATGCAAAATTGGAACCTGGTATAAAGTCAGGAATTAAAGAGGGCATAGTGGGGAAGTGGTTGGAGATGAAGCACTTATAAGGCCATGCAGTATTTGAGATTTTCACTATGTGATGGAGATCCTTCTTCAAGGCACGAAGAAGCTACATTTGGAATGTCTCACATGGGTAAGTCTTTTCGATTGCAAGTTTCAACATCTTGAAAATGTTACTTCGTTATGAGCAAAGAACAATAATGGGAAAGATTCAGTGATTTTTTCT
>LPNX010852041.1:142809-201985 GCA_001517045.1 Pseudotsuga menziesii | reverse complement strand
TATTTTTATTTTTCTAATAAAAATTTCATTGTTTAATAAATTTTTTTATTATATATATATATATATATATATATATATATTTAAATTTTTATTTTATATAAATATTTATAAATAATAAATATACACAAATTTAAAAAACTGGGAGGGTTGAGTGATAGTTACTAAGAGGGGAGACTCTATTTTCAAGGCCATGGTTTAAAAATGCTAAGATGTTAGCACTACTTTTAGATTTAGAGGCCGATTTTAAAATTTTTCTACCAATAAGAGTGATTGTTAAGTCTATTCTTTCAAACAAGTTTTAATTTTAGCCTTTGAAAAAACCAATGTGTGGCTAGTAGCATTAGTTTTCTATTCAAGGGTTGATTTTAAAAGTATTGCTAGGAACAATATGGGTTTCTAAGACAATGATTGTATTTTCAACCAAGAAACAAAAAAAGTACTATTGGTAGCATCAATTTTCAATTTGAATGTTGATTTTGGTGTTTTTGACACAAAAATGGACTTTTTAGGGCTAGAGTTCTCATTGTGAGTATATAGTTCTCATAAGGTTGTATAATGTGTTAAACTTTGTTGTTAATCTTTGTTCTTGTACTACCTTGATAGATCTTCATCTAGTGTAGCTAGTTGATTTCCTCTTGATTTAGAAGTTGGCTTTCTCTTTTTTTTTCTTTTCTTGTTTTATATGTTTTGCGAGCATACTCCTGCTTCTCATCGCCACCACTACAGGGGTGGAAAATTCCTATGAGAATAGGGTAACCAAATCTTCCAAATAGTAAATTTTTCCAAATCCATGAAGCAATGTTTGAAAATGTTTTTATTTATCAGCTTACACCAGTAGCATCTCTGCCAGTTGTTTGTGTTTGGTCACATGTTTTGTCCATTTGATTTTAGAGTGAATATTTCCACTTACTTGTCTCCATACTTCTTGAGAGTACACACATCCTAGGAAAACATGGTTGCTAGTTTCATCATCTTTTTTTACAAAGAACACATCTAAATGGACCATTAAAGCCTTTTTGAGTAAATTTTCAGTGTTTCACCTATTAGTAGCCTATCACGAGTCAAGAGCAAACATTAAATATTAATTTTGAGGAGACCTTTAATGTTCCAAACTTTTTTCCACTTGCTTTTGGGGACATCATGAAATGGTTCGAGAGTGAATCATAATAATCTTTGACTAAATATTCCACTTTTCCCCAACCTGTTTAGTCCATTAGGCTTTGATGGGAGGGAAAAATCCCCTTAGTTTGATACACATGTCGTGGAATTGATCACTCAATTTTTCTGGAAGATCTCTTATTTGCCATTCCTTTTGAGTTCCCCTGTCATTCTAGATTTCTATGTTTGATACAGTGTTGATGACCTGTCTATAGAACCACATTCTTAGCGGGGATAGAGATTAATCCTTTATCGAAGGAGGATTCCCCATTATACTATCATGCCATAATATAATTTTTTCCCCATTTCCAAGGATCAAAGTGACCTTACTCTGGAAAAGAGGGATAGAAGATTTTATGAGTTTCCAAATAGGGGAGACTGAATGTCTCATCAGAGGGTGATCCACACATCTTAACCTGTCACTGAAGAGGTATTTGTGGACGAGTTTTTTTTTTCCATTAGTCATTTTTTCTTGTAACTAATCTCCATAGGAGATTTTCTCCTAGAGCCAAGTTTGTTATTGTGGGGTCTTGAATTCTTGGACACCCATTATTTTTATGATCTTTGACTTGCTTCCAACTTATCAAATTCATTTTTTTGTCGTTGATTTCCCTTATTTTCGTAGGAATTTTCAAATGTCTTTAGTTATAGTCTCTTTTACACTTTGTAGGGCCCATTAACATTGAGAGTTAGAAAATAGGGAGAGCCGAGAGGATTGATTTTATAAGAACAACCTATCACACTAAATTCAATGATTGTGATCCCCATGAAGTGATTTTCTTCTTGATTTTATCCATAATTTGAGTCCATTATGATTTTGGCAATGATTTATGACATATTAGAATTCCCAAATATTTAAAAGATTGTCATTCTTCTTTGATAGGAAATTGCATGACTCGAGCTATGGCTGTTGTATTTTTCTATTGGTGTTCTAAAAGTATATTTGGATTTTCTGTTTGTTTATATTTCCTCCAAAAGCTCTCAAACCTTTCAAGGATATCTTTGAATCTCCTTGCTGAAATTGTTGAAGCTCCACTTAACATAAATGTGTCATCTGCGAACTGGGAGTGGCTGATTCTTTTTATACCCAGAGGAATCTTTATCTCCATTATTTTCTTCTCTATTCTTTCCATCTCTAGTTGTTTGCTTAAAGACTCGACAATTAATATATATAGTGAGGGGGAGAGGGGTAGCCTTGCTGGAGCTGTCTAGAGATTCTAAAAAAATATGTCAGTCTACCATTCACTAATGGGGCTATCCACGAGTTCTAAATGCATGAGGTGATCCATGAATAAAGTCTTCCCAAAGGCAACTATGATCATAACAAAAAACAAAAATTGTCTCACCATGTCAAAGGAATCCATATCCAGCTTAATTACCATTCATTTCCCCCCCCTCTCTCTCTTTGTTGGAGTGTGTGGATTCCTACACAAAAATAATATTACCTAGCATTTTCCTTTTGTCCACAAACCCTCCTTGATTCTTGGAGATAAGTTTTTGCAACATAGGTTTCAATCTATTTGCTATAATTTTGGAGGTGATGTTATACAAAACATTGCATAAGGAAATAGGACAAAATGTAGCCAAGCTGGTGGGTTTGGTCTCTTTAGGGATTAGAGCAAAAAGGAAGAGTTTATGCCACCTTCCATCCTGGAATATTTTTGGACATACTGGATCATTCGTATGAAATCTATTTTTAAAGTGTTCCAACATTAAGTAAAAGTGGGCCGTAAATCCATCTGGTCTAGGAACCTTGTATGGATTCATTCGCCTTATATAGCCTTGTATACTTTGTCCTCATTTACCTGTTGCATCAAGTCTTCAATATATTTTTTATTGATCAGGTTAGGAATGTTGGTGATCATTTGATCTTGAGGAACCAAATCCCCTCCTTCTTCCGTATATAAAATTTTAAAGAACTCTTTTGTTGCTGCTTTGATATGATCCTGCCCTTTTACTTTTGTCCCATCCTCCCTCTTGGTCTCTTTGACTCTATTCCTCCAGTATCTCCTTTGTTTTTCTATGAATTTTTGTGTGTGTTTCTGTCTCTTGCTTGAAGCCATAAGCTTCTGTATTTAAGTCTACATTAAAATACCTCGTTTCGACTTTACCATTTGTGACTACCACTTAACTATTTGTATTTTTTATTATTGTGGAGCTCAGTCAGTATGCTAACATTGTGGACATGCAAAATTACTATTTTGCGGAAGTTATATATATATATATGTGTGTATGTGATGTTAATATTATGAATGATGATCATGTTTTAATTTTGTTGCTAACATGTAAATTTAAAAGATAATGGGTAAGTGAATACAAATTTAATGTTATATGTTGAATAAATGAATATGATACTAGGTGCATGGTATATAGAAAAATGATTTCATTATTGTGATTAGTAATGAAATATTTATACATGTTAATGATTACACAATATTGATCGATCTCGTGTTGTGAGATTAGCCTACAAGTTTAAAAGAGCTAAGCGATAGATAGATCCTACGAAATAGAAGTATATCAGTGACATGAATTCCAAAATAGAAATGGTATGCAAGTGAAGCATTTTTTTTTGTATGAGTATTGGTTTATTTTCATGATCTATAGGCATGTGCAAAGTTCTAGGAAACAAATTTCCCAAATTGGTTATTCAATGACAAAACCTAAAAGCAACAATAACGACGAAGTTCTATGTTGATGTAGGAATTGACCCTTGTTCCATAGGAGGGATGGAGGCATTACCCACCATTTATCATTCGAAACACATAATTATGTGAGGGTTGTTCTAGGACGCATTCCCCAAAGTGTGTGATGATGATTAGAGGGTTCTTGTTGGGGGAGCTTGGTTGATGTAGTCGACACTTCCGCTTACAAGTTATATCTGGAGTTAGGTCAATATAGTTGATGCTCCATGATAGTTCAGCCAAGGAAGGATAATATGTGGAAGGTAGTTGTGAATTAGGTAGAGGGAATCAAGTAGTTAGGAATGCCATTGAAGTTATGAAGAGAAACTTAATTAATTATGTGTGTATTGAGAGCCTTGTTGAACCCCTGAATAGTAACTAAGAACAATGTGTTGCTTTGATAAGCTATTATGATTTAAGTTGATAATTTAGACATTACAAATTCTGGTTTAAGTTTGCATCAATAGGTAGTAATTTGTGTGATTAAGTGTTGTGTGAGATTGACTAAGTCTACTAGTACCTACACGAAGCATGTAAGAAATGAGAGTCTTGTTGAACTCTTGAATGGTAACTATGAGCAATGTGTTTTTTTCATAAGCTATTATGATTTAAGTTAGTAAGTTGTTAGGCATTGCAAATTTTGGTTTAAGTCTGCATAAATAGGTAATAATTTGTGTGATTATGCATTGTGTGAGATTGAGTACTACTAGTGCCTACATGAGTATGTAAGCAGTAGATACACTTACATATATCGTCTATATATTCTTGTATAAATTACTATTAAACTATTTGATTTGGTCAGTGCTGCATTGTGATTATGAATACTTACATTAGGATTAATTAGAAATAAATGTTTTTTATTGATTATGAATTTATGTATTTACAAAAATTTATTTAATGGATGACTAGGTAATTATGATAAGAGGTTTTGATGGAAATTGATCTAAATGAGTGTTAATGATGTTAATTAGCGTTAATTAGACTAATATTAACTTAATATATAAATGCTAGTTAAATTTTAATTGTACCGAAGGTTTGAATGTTGAATGTGGTAATAGTTCATGAATGATCATTGAAGTTTAGAGAATATTATTTAATTAATAAATAAATATTAATTAAGTAGGTTCAATTGTTGAAAGTGGTAAAAATTTCATTGAGTGATCATTGAGTTTTAAAGATAATTATTTAATTAATTAATAAATATTAATTAAGTTTAATTATAATTAAGGTTCAATTGTTGAATGTGGTAATAGTTTCATGAATGATCATTGGCATTTCAAAAAATATTGTTTAGTTAAAAAATAAATATTAATTGAGTCTTAATTATAATCATGGTTTGACTGTGGAATATGTTAATAGTTAAATAAATGACATTTTATTTTATTATTATTATTATTTTGAAAAGAGATTAATGTGAAGTTATACTATTGAATAATTATATTGTTGAAGAATGTTAAATTATGTTGAAAGAATGAGTGAAAGGATTGGCGCTCGATCTTATTTTAATGAAATAATTAACTTGCAAGTAACCACCTGTATCCAGGATGTTTAAGTAAATTAACGATTCTTGACATAGTGATGGGGAAGGGAGTTGTCACAATTAATAAGGGATAAGGGTAGTAAAGAAAGTGAGAAAATGCGATGATTCAGGTATAATATATAAGGGAAGATGTAGATGATTTGGGGGAGATTTTTGTTTTGGAGAAATTCGACAGAGGAGGTCTGATTTCTAGATTGGGGAAAAACATTTGGAAAATAAATATTTGGACTGGTTGTTGGTCTCCTATTTTGACTATTCAGTATAATATTTTCTAGCTTAAAGTCTTATGGAATCAAATAATAATCAGTTTTGTTTGTACATGATTATGTCTTTTTGGGAGATCAACATTGCTAGGCTTTGGTAAGTGATTTTTAATTACTTATTTATTACTTTGCCTTGTTTTATGCATATAATTGGGCCTTTAGGTTTCATTTAATGATAGGTCAAGTAATAAGTTTTTGTTCTTTTCTATGCAGGGGTCTTTTGCTACTCGACTCCATGCTTGTCTCGGCGTTCGAAGGAAGATTTATGCAGCGATTTGGGGGATTCAGTCTACAGTGGAGGCGTTTCTCTTGGATTCACCTCACCTTTCAGATGCTTATGAAGATTGCTCAGGTGTTGTTTCGTGGATGTCCTTCGTTTGAGGAGCTGTTGTTTTCCCTCTTTAGTAGTATGTGGATTTCAGGGGATTTGAACTCCCATCTTTGGTTCAGATATGCCGAGATAGGTGTAGGGTTGTTAGCTAGATCGATCCTTGTTTCAAGGTCGATTTTACTTTGTATTTTCAGTATAAAATGACTCTTGAAACCCTAAGTAAGGATGGATACTCAGAGAAGACTGTAAAACTTCATTTCATCAATAGATTCAGTGCTTATCTTCATTAAAGCTGTGATTTAAGATTGTTAGGCGTTGAGGGCAGGGCCCACTTTCAACACCAAACCTTTGCACTTCAGTATTGTGTGTTTTGCAGTAAGTAGAGTAATGTTTTTATCCTTTGACACTATTTTTATGGAATGTTGATGGTTTTTCTCATTTGTGAGTTGAAATAGAATGTATGTCTGCAGATTATTAGTCAATATCATTTGCAATTGATCTAGCCTATTGAATAGATTTAGGAACAATTTGTATTTAAAACCCTCTTTAGTTTTCAGCGTGGATTGTTTATTGATGGTTATGGTATTGATAAGCTGTGTGATGAACTTGACTTGGATTGTTGTAGAATCGATTTCATGAAGAGAATAGATTGGATTTCACATTTCCTTTTGCTGTTAGCGTTAGAGTAACTAGTGAATAGCTCCATTCTTTTGACTTTTGAGCTCACAAAACTGTAGGTTATTCTCGCATTGTAAAGTGTGGATTTAAAAAGAATTTGCAGTAGCAGAAGGTTTAAATATTTCGATTTACAAAGCATCTAGGGTTTGTTAAAAAATCTTTTGAGTGGGTGATTAAATAAGAGCTGAAATTATGCTTCTTGGTATTGAATAAAGTTTGGAAAAGAGTCATAGTCTATAACACTGTTTCGTAGAATCGAACACCAGTTTCATAGTCTATATATAGACAAGAATAAGTGAATATTTCCTAAACAGCTCTAATATTTATTGGTGAGCATTATCTGAATAATCTCATCATTCTCTTGTGTGTATTTGTATGCACAAAACGCAAGCAGGGTATATTTAGACAATAACAACAAGCCAAGCTTCCTTTTGATAGGCTGTTTGTGGACAATTTAGAGTTAAGAGGTCATAGGTTTTAACTCAGCAATTATTTGAGGAGTGTTTGTGTATATTTGAGCATCAGACTCTGTAGGGTTAATGGTGGAATTTTCAGATTAATTGAATATATTCATTCTAAAACTAGGCTTTTATTTATTAAGTTCTTTTGTAGATCATCATTGCTATAGCTGAGTGTAGCCTGCTGATTGCTTTAAAAGATTGCTGTAGTTTAAGGGTTTATTTACTTTCTTTGTAGGTTGTTCTGTTCTAGAAATAAATCATAGTGCTGTAATTTAATATTGCTTTGAAAATTGCTGTAGTTCAATATTGTTTTGGAAGACTGTTGTAGGTTGCTGTAGGTTAAATTGAGTTTGACAGTAATATAGTGGTCAGTAAATTGATTTTCTTTTCTCTAAGAACAGATCTAGTAATCCTTAGCATTTGATCTTTCCATACAGTAATAGCTTCATCTATTTCATTTCCGTTTGAAATTTCTATCAGCATGAGCATTAAAACTACCTTGCCCGCACATATAGTGTAGCAGCTCAAAGTTTACGTCCTTCGGTCAATAATTAAATCAAGGTGAATTAAATAACATTAATTTTAACCAACACTGGTTGGGCTGCTACTCTCGGGTTTTGGGTTCGAGGGTCAAGAAACTCATTTTCTTGGAGCTAGGGAGACAATGAGGCTGTTCCTAGCTAGTTGGGTGGTACAACTATTTGGGCAGTTGAGTTTTTTGTGGCGATATCTTGTAGGAATAAATCTAATCTATCATACATGGATTTTCCCAAGTATCATTCCTATGTAATATTTAAAGTTTTCATAATGTACATGTGGTATGAATCGTATGAATTTATGAAAAAAGAAAAGGGGAAATATGTAAAGGTTATTACCTTTATCTATTCTTTTATCACTGTGAAAAAAAAATAGATTCATTTTCTCACAAGAATCAATTAAGAAAGTATCTCAACTATGCATATTCATCATAGACTATCTTTCATGCTACAATCCATCTCATACTATCTCTCATGCAAAAATACATCTTGAACCATCCAAAGGTTTAACATACACCATGCACACCAATTCTCATGAACTACCCTTAAACATGGTGTAAACATTTTGGGTAAAATCATGAATCTGGGTGTATATTTAGTGAGAATTGGGTTGCAAAACTCGTAGTAAAAAACAATTCAGCTGGATATTTTTATTTTTTTAATCAAATTATCTAATATTTTCAGTCGAAAACATTGTCCTAACTTTTGGTCGAAATATTTTTTTTGGTTGAAAGTTAAAGTTAACAGTAGGGCCCTCATTCTATGTGCTTAGGAACTTGTTGGACAAATTTTTTTCGAATGATAAAGATTCTGAATACATTTTCGATGGAAATATTTCTTAGTTAAAAAGTTGTCTATATATATTAAACATCATTTTCGGTGTTGCTTATTTTGAAACTATTTTGATTGTTCTACCACCTTATAGGTTCTCACACAAACATGGGGGACCTTTTGATGATTATGATGATGAATGTTAACGTCCATTGAGATCAAATTTGGCCTGTCAAAGCTTAAGAAGGATAACACTTGGTTTACTTTAAAATCTTGTTCATGTGCTTGCAAAGCTTTCCAAGAAGCTTTCTAAGATCAATATAGTTTTGGAAAGTTAGGAGGTTATAAAGGTTTGTATTGTAGAAAATACTATGAAAATCATATCTAATGTGGGTGTAAGCAGGGCACTCTAAGAGGAAGTGTTTTTCATCCTAATGCTCTTAGATTCACACATATGGCAAACTCATTCTTGCCATGGAGTTTTACGAATATAAAAACACCCTGTTTCTCTATGGAGTTCATGAGAGTTCGTCCTAATCTTGGCTATATTAATTTTCTTCCATGAACTAGTTACTGCCAAGAGATACTTCCGACCTTCCGAATTAGGATTAATGACCTCCTTAAAGTATCTTAATTTTCTCTTAACAACTAAATTTATCTTTAAACTTAGAAGTAATAATATTTTTGACATTATCAATATTATGCAAATGCCATTTTCATCAATGCCCCAATGGTTTAACCAAGCCATGGTATATTTACACCAACACCGTTTGAGGTATAGTTGGTTTTGACTTAAGTTTAAAGCAATTTTAGGAAGTCTCTCGTTTCCCATGTTATTTATCTTATGTTTGTACATTAGATACCTAGTCATAGCTATGCTCTCAATGGGGGAAAGACCCACTTCTATGAGGAGAATAGGATAAGGTGTATTCCTTTTAATTTTTAGGTTATAAGTTATAAATCGCTTCTGGATTTGCTCAATCTTCCTCCAAGATTCTCTGGAAATGCTGCACCCCCATACTTCGCAACCATACAAGATAACATTGATGACAAGAGTTTCAAAGAGGAACTTCTTTTTATCCCACATGACCAGATTGGACGATTTACAGTTATTTTGAAGACCAAAATAAGCTTTCCACCCTTTATTAATCATTTTCTCAATGCTATAGTTCCAATTGATTTTTTGATGAATATCAATTCCAAGATACTTGTAAGAAGTCACTTCCTCTAGATTTCTATTATCATAAATAAAATTTGCATAGGTATCGTTCGATCCATCCAAAGAGCTGGGTTACAATTTTTGGCAAGGCGCTTTCGGAAAAAACACAAAAATATACCTCGATCGAGCTTCTGCTAAACCCTCGATCGAGCTTATGCTAAACCCTCAATCGAGGATTTAGCAAAAGCTCAATCGAGGGCTTAAGAAAAAAACGATTGAGGTTTTAAGATCTTGATCAAGCTACATACCTCAATTGAGGTCCCTGTGCAAAAAAAATTATAAAAAAGGTCGTGAGGACCCGCCTCCTCTTTTGGCATTTTCTCCACACAGGTACCTCAACCAAGCTACAACATAACCCATGGACCTCGACTAAGCTACAACACAAGCCACAAACAACCCAACCACAACCTACCTTTCACCACCATGTCAGAGCAGAGAGGTAACATCCTAAATTAGTTTTTTGAAATTTAAATTGAATTTTACGTTTTTTTAAAAGTTTTAAGATTTTAGGTTAAAATTAAAAAAAATAATTGTTATAAATATTTTTAGGTTAGTTTTTTTTGTTAAATATGTTTGAAATGTGTGCCGACAAGCAGAATTGCTGTCGGATTTTTATAAAATTGTGATTTAAATTTGTTATTTTTTATTTATTTTTGTTTTATATATATATTGTCAATCGGTAGCATTTATGCCGTCGGTTTGATTTTGAAATGTGTGTCGGGAAAGCAAAAATGTTGTCAATTTTTTTCAATCCTCCGAGAATACACGGAGGATTGAAAAAAATCCATAAGACACCAAGTAAACATACCCAATATGAACCATAGAGACAATTAATCAACCCTAGACCCGAGACAAATAATTAATTTTTTATAAAAAAGTTTAATTTAAATATGTTAAATTTAAACATTAAATTTATAGTTTTTATAAATATTTCTATCAACCGACAACGTTTATGCTGCTGGTTTAATTTTGAAATTTGTGCTGAGCAAGCATAAATGCTGCCCAATTTTTTTCAATCCTCCGAGAATACACATAAGGTTGGGAAAAATCCAAACCCTATATGGGAGACAATCATGAACCTTAAACCGATGGAGGCATTTATCTAAACAACCCATATATTTTAATTTAAATATTTTGATATATATTAAAATTTAAATATTTAAAAAAATATATATTTATACATTTTTATATTTAAAAATTTATGTATTGTAAAATCATATTATATTAATTAATATGATTAGTTAATTTGCGTATATGAATACGGTACATAATGCGCGTTTGATCCTTAGTGCTCACTGCACCCCATCTTCTACATTCTAGAAGATGGTCTCCTATAGTGCTCATGCCACACTCTATAGGTGCAGGTCTCCTATCCAATAATATTTATTGCTAGATGCAAGAATCACATAGATATTGAGCCTATAGTGTTCCTTTGGCCCAAACTCCTATCACTAAGCATGACCTACAAATAGTAAGGTAGAATTTGCTTCCCTAAAAGTGAAAAAACTCATTATCCAAGCACAACACATTTTACTTGAGGTGTAGTTTTTAAATGAAGACAACAATTTGAACTACTTTTTGAAGACGAACAAGTGCTTTGTATAATTGTCCAACCTTTTCCATCCTCCAACCATTATTATTTTGATAATGGCATCAAATCACTTTTATGATGATAACGTGTCCAAAACTAATAAACTAAATAAAAATAGATACTATAGAGGAATACAATAAAGTAAAATCATAAAACACTCCTTTCACTTGTTCATTTAAATCTAACAAACAAGGTTAGGATTCTTGAGTTTTTCTTATTGTTCATGAAAAAATACATATTCATTATTAATGTCCACCACATAGTTGTGACAACAGTTTCACATGATCCAAATGATGGAACATCAACAAAACATGTGAGTATTTTGCAAACACTTAATGGTCCACTCGCCAAGTTGGAATAGGCCTTGGGATCCAAATTGATTATATGTTGGGAGATGACCGAGAAGGGTTCTCTATCCCAAGACCATTTTTCTTGATTAGAGTGACATATGAAAGGTGTAGGTTTTGAGAAATGGGAATTGACCTTAAGGAAAAAATATGGTCACCAAAAAATAAAGGTGTTAAACCCTAATGTGGATTCTTGAGATTAAGCACCACCAATGACAGCTAAAACTCAAACTATTTTATATAACTTCACAATCCCCACTAGGGTGTCTTTGAAGAATGATATGGATATTGGTGCCATTAATATTTTTGTGCATTTTGGATAGGCGTAATGTTTTTATGCATTTTGGATAGGTCTCAAATCCTTGATCATGCTTATGGTAGGGAAAGAAAAACCTCAATCTCTTCGCTACATGTTTGCTAAATATGATGAAACATATGGTACTTCATATAAAATGTAAGATTTCAATTTCACAAATTATTATTTATTTTATTCATGGAAAGTATTTTCACTTTTTGTATATTACTTTATACTATTTGTTTCTATATATCATTAAGATAAGATTCATTAAATAGTTGGTCAAACTCGACATTTCTTGGATCACCATAATAAAATGAAAACTTTGAAATACCTTTCCCTAATTTGTGTTGCCCTACTTGGGATAGTGTTTAATTCCCTCTTTAAAAACAAAAATTCTTACATCAACCCGGAGATTTGAGTTGTAGTGCACTAGATTTTACCATAATTTTTAGATCACAATTTGGTGTGAAATGGAGATGTATCCATCTACATTCTCTTATTAAATTTAAAAAAAAAGGGACTTTTCTTTACATTAGACAAATCCACTTAGTAATTAAAGTAACCCCAAAAATATAACATACCAACATGTGTTCCATTCAAACCACCCACGCTGCCGCAAATGCATAACATAGGGTTAGTAAATGCTTAAACTACGACATTGCAAGGAGTGGCTTAACAATGCACTCCATATCCAAGTGATCTACACCCATTGAGAAAAATGTTGTAAATATAAATTTATTTATTTAAAAATAATTTCCAAACATAACTAAGGTAATCAACTAATCGAAGTGTCAATTCGAAGACAATTACTCTTAACATACAAATTGAACCTCAAAATGAACGAGTCTTGCAATGAATCAATTTGTAAAAGTTGTGGTCCAACCAAAATGGTTGATGAACATCACTTCTTTTTAACATTGGATACCCATAAAATATAAGCAAATGAGGAAGCAAATAGATCTAGTGCATTTTTATTACAAATTCTGAACCTCACTAAGAAAGATAAATAGATATTTCTAAACCAGAAAGCCTTAGATTACAAAAGTATGACTCTAATAAATACTCAAATTGTGTCATTCACATAACATTAAGGAATCATTGGCTTCATATTTATTAGTTTGCAAGCCTAGTAAGAGTATTAGTTCTAGAGAAGATACAACCAAACACAATAAAGAATTATCGAATCAATATGATTAGAGATACCAAAACTTAAAAAAATACTTAAAAACGATAATGTAAGTAAGATTGAAAATTTTACTAGGTTGAATGGACATTTGAACTAAGAATGGTAAACAACATTACAAACTCTTTCCTTTCCAAACGGGCTTAAGATCATAGTTCACCTCCAGTTTGCAAGCATGCAAAAACTCAGAGTTTTTTTTTGTAAGTAAGTAAGAAAGATATTTTATAGTACAAAAAGAAGTTACAGTAGGAAGATATACAAGAGGTCTTTCAAAAACGACCCCTGTTGAGACTGAGACACGGCTTGTTAAGGCCTGCCCTTCCTGTCAAAAACTGAACAAGGCTTCAAATAGTCACGTAACTAAGATGACATGCACTGTGGGAACCTTTAGGGATAGTTCCCCCCAAAAAACAAAGCAGAAACTAACATGGAAATTAGACCTAGATTGCTATCCTCCCGAAGCTTAACAAAGCTGGCCGCAATGAAGCAAGCCATAAGATCGACATCAACATACATCAGAAAAACAATGAGACAAATGCCCCCCACTGAAGAGCCCTGCCTTAACTTCTGGCCGCCCTGTTGGGGTCCTGGAACTGATCCTTGCGAGGAGCTGGAAGAGTGCTTGCTGGTGAATTTACCAGGGTATTCACCGGGGTGGTTGCACCAAACCCTGGACTAACCAGCATATCCTGAGCAATCTGCTCCAGGAGACTGAAACCCGCAGCACTCTCCTGCTACACACGCTGAATGATATCCAGAGCGTCTCGGATTCCTTGGGCAGTCTGAATCTTTGCTTGGATTTTCGGGCTAACAAGATGTGAGTGGTCCAGAAGGGGTTAGGAAACAATGGACGACCCATCATGGCCTCAAACTCTCGAAGGAGGTCAATTTCCAGAATGGCGATGAATGCCTCTATAGCCGTAGGTGTCTCCGCCATGTATTGATCACCCCAATTGAAGGGTTCCGCTATAGGATCACCTCCCCGTGAAGGTGTAGAGTCGTTCATGGCACTAGGGGAAGCCTCACTGTGGCTTTCTCCCCTACTGGTACCTCTCACTCTATTTCGGGCCCTCCATAAGCACGACATGGTGAATGCACATAGGTGAACACTAGGCAACAAAAGAAACAGAAACAACACCTTGTTTGGGTCCTTACTCTCCTCCTAGCCCGAATTTACAGAGCACTGCTCCTCCGAGTTCTCCTGTCCACAGACATTCCCCTTAACTCTGCGTGTGCTCGCCATAATTCTCTGCCATTCCCACCACTCCATCAGATCTGTTACTGTGTGCAACTGATTCTCCACCTTAAGCTTCATAGGGGCCAAGTGATACGTACATCTACCATATTTACCATTCCTACCACCTCAAACGTGAACTCAGTACTCTTGATCTTACATGCTCGTCCTCTCCTCCACTCTTCCCACAGATCGAAAAACAAGAGCCACTACTCACGGATATAAAGCTGAGCCTAAATCCCGTTATCGACCTGACCTTTCATTGCCCCCATGTGCTCCGTACCTTTGCCGTGTGTTTAGGCATGCATCACTCCGGTTCCATATGTCGACCGGGAACTTTCCAGACTTATCGTATTAACCACCGTGACATTCAAGGGCCTGCTACATGGTGTCGGCATGCTGCCCGTCTGTCTTTCCATTAAAGTTTGATGACAACTGTCATTCGCATGCATTGGGAGGGAGTGAGTCAGGGGGGTGTATGGGTTACAACTGCCATCCTTGTCGTCCTCTGCCAACTTCAAGCATCGTTGCCAAATGGTTTGGGTCTTTCCTCCGTCGTCTCTTTCCTCTGCATGGAAAGATATGCTGCTTTCCACTCCTACCTTCGCCATGACATCCACCACCTTGTTTCCCTCTCATTTAACATGCGAAAACAGAATGGCTTCTTGGCCTGTGAGAGTTTGACTGAGAGTGCTTAAATGGTCCTCCCATCTCCAATTTTTTGAGACTTGGGCCATTGAGGTGCCCGATTGAAGCTGGCGTGCTAAATTGATAATGATATGAGAGTCCCCCTCCGCCACCAGAGGAGTTTTCCCTGTTTGCAACACCCATTTCAAACCATTGATAAGGCCTTCGAGCTCGGCCATGTTGTTAGTGTTGCTTCCTATGGATCCCTAGAACAAATTGAGAATGTCGCCCTTCTAATTCCTAATAGCACCCCCATAACCAGCGGGACCAGGGTTACCTTTAGCCGATCCATCGACATTGAGTTTAAAAGACCTAGCTGGAGGTTCAGACCAGGAGTTCGGGCTAGAAACGGGCACTAGAACTGATCGAGAAATCGAATTGTTGGGAGGTAATTCCCCAATCCCTAAATCATACAGAATAATTCATTCATTTGCTTCAGCAGAAAATTACTCCTGCGTCCATTGTTGTAGAGATATAGCTTCTTTCAGATGAGCTTCTATAGAGTTCCATATTTCCCCTTGTTTTCTTGATTTGTTTTCAAAGGTCTTTCTATTTAGGGTTTTCCATATTTCCCATAAGGTGAAACTAGGCAGAAGTTCCCACAGGCAGTTCACTATTTTTTTTTTAAAACTGTTCATAGGCCAATCTGCTATGGTGATGTTTGGTCGTCCCCTATGATGGTGGTTTCTCCTGAAAATTGTCGCCCCTTTCTCCCATATTGATTCTGCTACTTTGCATTCATCCAGCAGATGATTTATGGTTTCATTATTCTCCTCGCACATGCAGCACCTAGATGGACCATAGAATCCTTTGATTTACAGGTTATCCCATGTTAGGATATGACATTTAATTACCAGCCAACAGAAAACAAAGACCTTTGGCCACCATCCTCCAGTCCAAATTTTCCCCCACTTGGCTTCAGGCTCTAAGTTTTGAGTCCTTGTTAGCAGCCCTAAGGCTTCTTTGGGGTTAAAGTTACCTGAATTGTTATACCCCCATCTGAGATTATCTGGATCCTCGTTCTTAGCTATTCTTTTATCGTAGAGCTCTAACAGAAAATATTCGATATCTTCCCAGGGTGCTTTGGCTTGCCACCAACTCCTTTCCTTCCAGGTCCGAAAAAGCTGGTTCTCGTTGCGAGTATCCCAGAAATCTACCACCTTTCCATGGGAGTTATTCTGGAGAAAGGTACACAGAAATGGGGACCTGTCCCCACAAGAAATCACTGGTTCCTGGTTCAGAGCTTCACTTTCAAATCTAGCATTTTGGCCATTCCGCACTTCCCAAAAACTGTGCTTTTGAACCAATTCCCTGTTTTCTTGGGTAGTCTTCTAGATGCTGGAGCCTAGGAGATTTTCTCCAAAGTGAACTAGGGAATGCTTGGGCCATTGGGGGGAATATTTCAAGTGCCACAGTTTGGCCCACGGCTCCTCCGCATAATTAACCCATCGCCACCAAATTTTTGCGCTCATAACTTTATTGTTTTCAAGAGGGTCTCTAAGCCCTAATCCCCTAACAGCTTTCGGGGTGCATATGGTTTGCCAATCCACAAGCAGCCACTTTTTGTTTCCTTCCATTCCTCCACACAGGAAGTTCCTCTGAATGTTCTTGATTTGTTTTATAATGGTTTTTGGAGTTTCCAGCACTAGGAAGAGATAAATGGGCATAGCCTGAAGAACCGATTTTACCAGGATTAGTCTACTCAAGAAATTGAGGGCTTTGTAAGTCTAGAGATTGATCTTTTTGTTAATTTTGTCGACCAATTATTTCCAATATATTGGTTTGATATTCGATTCTTCCATGGGCGCTCCTAGATACTTTGAAAGGAGGCTGCTTTCTGAGAACTCCAAGATTCTGAGTACGTTTCTCTTGGTGATCCGCGGGGTATTGAAGAAGTAAGTTTGAGATTTTTCCTTGTTGATTTCCATGCCGCTAGCTTCCAGAAAAGTATTCAAACACCCTTTAATTCCCATGGCCTCATGAACCGAGGAGGGGCCCATAAGCATATTATGATCCAGAAACTATTGATGGGTCTGTGGGTCCATCCCAGCTATTAGAGATAATCCCTGAATTCTGTTTGCTACTCTCCTATTTTTGAGCATCCTTCCTAGTCCTTCTGCCGCAATGATGAAGAGGAAGGGGGATAGGGGATCCCCTTGTCTAATTCCTCGAGATGCATTGAAGGGACTCGAGGGGGACCCATTGACCAAGATTGAGAAGAAAACAGAGGAGACCATATTCATGACCCAATTAGTCAACTCCTCCTCGAAACCAAAAGCTTTAAGAATTCCTGCCAAGAATTGCCAGTTCAATTTATCATAAGCTTTGGAAAGGTCCATTTTTAGGAGCATACCTGGAGTCTTCGTAGCTTTAAGAGAATGGATAGTTTCATGGATCAGAATAATTCCATCCAGAATTTTCCTTCCCTCTACAAACCCTGCTTGCTCCAGAGAGATAGTGATAGGAAGGAGGGGTTTAAGACGATTTGCAATTACCTTGGAAATGATTTTGTAGATGAAATTCCATAGGGCAATAGGTCTTAGTTTGTTTGGATCCTTTGTTCCACTTTCTTTTGGAATGAGAGTTAAGAAAGTAGAGTTGAGAGCTCTGAGAACACTCTCAGGTTTCCTAGAGTCCCCCACCAAGGCCTATATTTCTTCCTTTAGCCATTCCCAGCCAGCGTGGAAGAAATTCATGGTGAATCCATCCGGTCCCGGGGCTTTATCTTTTGCCATTTGTTTAACAATAGTCTCTCCTTCCATCATCTCAATGGCTTTTCCTAGAATTTGATTATGGTCATCCGTGATAATATTAGGAATATGGCTTAACACTTCTCTTTGGGCTTCCTCCCTATCTCTATCCAGCTCCTGCAGGAGCTTGGAAAAATAAGAGTTCAGGGTAGTTTCAAGCTCTTCTTGAGATTTGGCTATGCTCCCATCCTCCTTCTTAAGTCTATCCATCTGGTTCCCCTGTCTATGTTGAATGGCAGCTTTGTGGAAAAAATTGGTATTACGTTCTCCTTCCTGGAGCCATTTGATTTTGGCCTTCTGGTTCCAGTAGACTTCCTCTTATTGTTCTTTGTGGCTGAATTCCTGTAACAGTAACTTTTCCTGCATCCTCAGTTCTTCTGAGTATCCGCTGTTCATCACTTGAGATTGGTTTAGCTTAATTTTGTTCTCTAAGGATTGTTTTTCTTGGAATATATTGCCGAACGACTCCTTATTCCATTTCTTGATGTGGCCTTTAAGGAGTTTAATTTTTTGTTGGAATTGATACATTCGAGTACCTCTGATTGGTGGGGAGCTCTCCCACCATTCCTTGAGTTTCTCGTGGAATTCCGGTTAGAGAAGCCAAAATTTCTCAAATTTAAATGGTTTGCGAGGGTCAACTCCGACATTTTCCCATTCCAGACTGATGGGCCAGTGATCCGAACCTGCCGCTGGTAGAACCACTGCTTTAAGGTCACCCTCGACCATCATGATCAATTCTGAGAGTAGAAATCTGTCAAGTCTGCAGGCTATCCCTCTATCTCTCGTTTGTTTATTGTTCCAAGTGAATATGCCATTAGAGGTTCTGACATCTATTAGATTAAGGTCATTAATAATAGCATTAAAATGATTGCTAGCAGATTTTCCATATACCACCTTTTTTTTCATCGAGGTTCCTAATCAAATTGAAGTCGCCCCCCAGAATCCAGGCTTTGTCCTCGACTAGGGATTTTATGTCGGAAATCGACTCCAGAAATGCTGGATTCTGTTCAGCCCTCGAGGGACCATAAACATTGGAAATGACTCCTCTTATTCTGGTACCAATGATGTGGAAATCAGCTGAGAGAGTACAAGGAGTAGATAGGAATCCTAATAAATGTACCTCTTGAGGGTTCCATAGGATGCCCAAACTGCCTGCCGCCCCTCTTGCGTCTAAAGCTATAGATTCACATCCTTCCATACTTTTTGGGCGATACTTGAAAGTTCTTCTCCCGAGCATTTTGTTTCCTGCAGAAAAACTATCCCTGACTTATCTTTTTCATTCCTTCTTCTAAGAAGGCGAGTTTTAAGAGCTCTCTTACAGCCTCTAATATTTCAAGTTGTAATCTACATCAAGAATAGATTAACTAGAGGGAGAGAGGGCTGCATCTATTGTTGGATACTGCCCTGAAGCCACCAGTTGTTCACCTATTGATTTGATTCTTTGAACATTGCTAGGTCTTCCCCTCTTTTCTTTTTTCTAGTTTTTCTTACCGTTGGTGACTTTGAGGGATTCAACAACTACCCCTAGGGAACTTGAATTTTTGGCTTGAATAATGGATTTCTCCAGTAGGCAAACTTACCGAGGGGAAATCTAGGATGGGTCTTTATTGGAACAAGTAGCCTCTTATATGGAAATAGATAGGAATCCTAAGAGTTATCAAAAGACCCATCCTAGATTTCCATATTCTTATACCAAGAACAATTTTATATGAGCACTAATCGGGGTAACAAGAATTGGGTGGCTTCGATTGCCATTGCGATTACCTACAAAATCCATTTCAAACACTGAGTTAACATTTGCATAAGTAGTATTTTTATTTAAAAATAATAAAATGAAATAATTAATAAAGGACAACTTACCTTCAATTATAATCCTCTTCACAAATCCTCTTTTGGCTAGTGTCGAGCTTTCGTGAACAGGGTAATCAAACCTTTCCCAAACAACAAATGGGAAATTACTCCACAATATCAAAATCAAGTCATGTAATCTTGAAACTAAATGGAGTTTGACTATGTATGACTAACTAATAAACTCATCTCCGTGAAACTTAACAAAATCTTATCAGAGCTCAACCAGAGCTCCTTTGTAGTAGATTTGCGATAGGGTATCACATATTCGGTACACACGAGGAAAAGCATTTGGAAGGGTTGTTTGCGAAACCAGAAAAGTAACAAAAAACAATAACAAAGGACCAAGCCATTGTTTGGAGATTACGGGGAGGTAGTCAAGAGTTAATGTTCTCATTTCTTGAGTTGAACCAACCCTGAGACAAGCCTCATCTGACAACGCAGATTAATCCCCATGTGAAAGCATGGTGTAGTCACACCTTCACTTGAAGTGATGCATGACAATCCTTTATTTCAATCACATGATTGTATTAAGAACCTTGGCCACACTATAAGGGATCATTATTCAAATTTTTGAGACTATGAAAAGTCGGGACCTTAGATTCCACCGTACACATAAACAATACGAGTCTTTGGTTACATCTTTTATAAATCACAAGATAAAGTTACTTAGGTTTTTGAGTGAGCCATTAAAGCTCCTAAACTAACCTGTTAAATGTAACAAACAATATTCTTTATGGTACATGAATAACTATGCTAGGGTTTAGATAAGGTCCGAGTACTTCTTTGTAACAGCTAGATTAAAGCCCTCACAGGACAAGAGGCCCAAGTATAACCCTATTAAGTTGTCTCAAGGGGTTAAATACACAAATTCTAAACATATTGGGAAATTGTTCCTTGCAGATGTAGGCCCTCACAGGACAAGAGGTAAGTATAACCCTATTAAGTTGTCTCAAGGGGTTAACTACACAAATCCTAAACATATTGGGAAATTGTTCCTTGTAGATGTAGTTTTTGTTTTTACAAAGGGAAATTAATAAAAAAAATTAGATAATTTTTTAGGTTTGTGATAGAATGGTATTAGAGTTGTAGTTACAACACTCGAGCTAAAAGAAGTCCCAACACTTAAATAAATACAAACATAAAAACTAACTTGTGATACAATTTATTTCTCATTATTTAAGAAGAGAACTATAACCTTTATTTTGCAGGAAAATGGCAGAAGTTGAAATGTCCACTAAAGAAGACTCTCACCCTAAGGAACAACAAAACATCGAAGGAGAGAATAATAATGATGGTAATTTATGGGTTAATATTAATGAAAGTAGAAATGATAATCAATCTAAACTTCTACAAATAGTAAAGGATTTGAAACAAGAATTACAAAGTGTTAAAGAAGATAATGAACTTATTTTAAAATCACAAGAAGAACTAAATAATGTCTTATTAACTAAAATACAAGCGAAGGAAATATAAAAGAATAAAGGACCCAATTTTCAAACAATAAGAACTACATCTTATAAACAAAGAAACATTAGAATTTTCAAATAATGAAATTGAATCTTCAAGTTGAAAATGAGCTAAATAGAGTAAACAAGAATTTAAAGAGTCTAGTGAAAGCAGTGATAGTAATCAATGAACAAAAAAATGTAAACCTTATGAAGAATTATCTACCGCGTTTAAATAGTCAAACCCCCTATATTCAATGGTGAGATTGAAATAAGAGAAAAGTCAAAGGCTTAGATTTTGGGAATGAAAAAATATTTTCATATTTATAACTACTCTAATGAATTGAAAACAAAAATGACAATTTACAACTTAACTGGAAAACTAATATTTGGTGGTAGAATGTTAAGAAGGAGGTAAAATATAGTAAGGAACGTTATGTAATATGGAACATTTTAATTTTTTTTTAAAGTGGAAATACTTATTGGAGCAGTACTATGAAAAAAAAACTAAGGAATTTTATGAATTAAAATTGGGAACAATGACAAAGAAAGAATTGTGCCGTAAGTTCATGAGTTAATTGCGTTATGTACCTTGTATTATCGATAAAAAACAAAACCAAAACATTTTCTGAGTTGTTTTCCTACGATTTATAAATAAAGAATTGAATATGATAATCCCAAAACATTAGAAGAAACCATGAGAAAAGAAAATTTCTATTATGATCAAAATAAGAACAAAAAAACAATGGAATAAGATGGAAAGGAAAAAGACATGAAGATATTCAACACAAGAAAAGAGGAACACAATTCTTTAAGAATTCTGGAACTAATTATCGAGGTTATCAAGGAAATAACTATAAAGGCAATAAGGAAATGATAAACTAAAGAACACAAATTTTTGCTTTTTATAATAAAATCACTACTTAAACATAACCTTTAAAATGTTGGGAATGTGGTGAACCACATTATTATAAGGACTGTCCACTTAGAAGAAATAAGTTCAGCAAGTCACATACTATTCAAGAAGATACTATAGTGGGAGATATAAGAAGGAGCATGCCAAAAATTAGTGCAACACTGGAAAACAGAGAAACAAACCAACAAACCATCAAATAACTATGGTAGAAATAGAAGGTATGTTAAAAGATAAACTGATCTCTATACTTATTGATCTTGGTTCAAGTTTAAGTTATGTTTTGCCAAGAAATGTGGAATTGTGTAAACTACTACAAAATCAATTTGAAAATTCTTGGTTAGTTCAACTTGCTATAGGCACAAATCGAAAAGTAACTAGTTTTGTAAACAAATGTGAATTTAATATGAATGGGTTTAAGATGCAAGATGATTTAAATATTATTCCTTTAGGATATTATGATTTGTTGATAGGAATGGACTCGTTAGAAAATCATAGAGTAGTATTAAACTGTTATGATAAACCCTTCTCATGCATAGATGAATAAAGTAATGCGATTGTAGTAAAAGGGATTCCAAGGAAAGTCACTATTAAAAAAATATTAGCTTTACAAATGAAAAGATCCATTCTTAAAGGTTGTAAGGTATTTGTTGTTCATATAATAAATGAAAGAGATAAAAATAGTTAGATTAAAGTAGATGATACATGCATTTACATGTTCCATAATGGCATCACTAACATTATTATTGGTATTAAATACCATTAGCAATGGGAATTAAGGTGAGAGATAAGAGGAAGAATTATGAGAAGGTTCAACATCGAATTCATGATGGGAGTCCTCCTCATGATGAGGTCTTACTCATTAGTGGATTAATATTAATGAAATGAACGACATTGAGAGGTGTGTATACAGAAAGAATCCATCTTTCATGAACTTTATATTCAAGAAAGAAAACCTTTGACTTAAATACACCGAGAATGTGGAGCATGCATTTGGAGGTGTTGGAAATAGGAAAAAGGAAAATGAGGGAAAATGAGTGGTTTCCACATTGAAATGCCAATAGGAATATTAGTGATATGGAGAGAATGATGGGAAATTTTAGGCTCAAAATTCAACCCATGAAATCATTTTTGAGGTTTTTTTCCAAAAAAATATTCACCATTTTAGATTTTTTTTCTATTATGATCACCCAAATTCCATAGGAATAATTATTTTTACTAAAAAAATCACAAAAATGTTCCATTCTATGGTTGAAAATTCAATAATTAGTAAATATTAACCAAAGTTTTTACACATTAAGAAATTATGGATCAATAAAAACAAAAGGAAAGAGGTGGCGAGGTGGCAGGGAAGAGTGGTTTACAACTTGAGTCAATATAATTGTTTGGATTTCCTACAATAAGTGGTATTCTTAATACACTTATTTTGAAAAATAATAAAAACAAAAACAATATTTTGTATTTTAAGATTTTTTTTGTAAAAGACTAACAAATACAGATTTAAGTAAATTACATGAAAATTAAGCAACATCTTATTTCATTGAACCAATGAGAATTTCAAATCTTCTAAATATATAAAAATTTTTTAGTCAAAATAAATTAATATAAAATTTTAATAGAACTTTGGAAATAGTCTAAAACTACTACATGAGATGAAAAATATAGTTCCCTTACTTTGGTAATGGCTAATAAAGTGGTAAGGATCTAACTAGATAGTGGACCGTTTCTTAAAATTCAAAATAAGAATGTAAATCCATACAGCATATTAAATCCTTTATAAGTTTCACAATATTTAATGTACAATTTTAAAAGGGGTTAATGGCATTTAATTTTCAAAGTACAAAAAAAAAATAGGCATATTTAGCCACTTTTGAAAAGGTGTTTCAAAGTTTGAGATATTAATGTTGATGAAAAAAAATATAAAAATAGATGAAGACATTTCTAAACTCCCTAATTTGAATGGTAATAAATGACTCTATATCATCATTTTAAGTACATTTGAATGTTAAAAAAAGATTATATACCATATTAAGTATATTTTAAGACTAAAAAACTAATAAGTATGGTCAATATTGAACTAACATGTAACTTTCGAATGATAAAAATAATGGGCATCGACATGGTAAGATTACCTATGTTTTGTAGTTTATAAATCTATAACTTCTTGATATGACTGTGTTGTTTTATAATTTATTTATAAGTTTAATAAAAGGATAACTTGCAAAATGTTTTAATGTCTCTTTCAAAATGTTTTAGAGAATAAAGATATTAACAAGTAAAGGTTAGATGGTTAGATTTTAAATTTAAACTACACATCAATATTACAAGTGGACTTTCATGGTCAAAATGTTATTCTCTAAATCAATACTACATGAATCAGATTTAAAATAATATAAATCAAAAGTTCTATTTCATTATTTGATTATTTTATAAATTATTTTTTACTTTTATCATTCAAAATATTAAATTGAATTTTGTTACAAGTTATATGGGTAGTCTAAAAATTGCACATTTGGATCAGAATAGGTAGATTTTTTTATATAATTTTGAAAAATCTAATCTAAATTTTTTAAAATCTAAGTTACAGTTGTCAAATTCTCGAAAACACAGTTAAATTTCCTTTACAAAATTAAAAACTTCAAATTCCCAAAAATATGTTGTTAAATAGACATTTTGAATCAAAATGTAGTTCACACAATCATTATCACATTTGTCACAAACCTAAACAAAATTACCTTAAAAAAATCCATTTGTAAAATTAAAACTACATCATCTTCAAGAAACAATTTCCCAATATGTTTAGGATTTGTTAAGTCAAGCCTTTGAGACTACTCAATAGGGTCATACTTACCTCTCGTCATGTGATGGTTTTAATCTAGTTACAAAGTAGTGGGACCTTATCTAAACCTTAGCATAGTTATGCATGTACCATAAAGAAGATTGTTTATTTTATTATGTTTAAAAGGTTGGTTTAGGAGCTTTAATGGCTCACTAAAAAACCTAAAAAACCTAAGTAACTTTAGCTAATGATTTCTAAAAGGTGTAACCAAAGACTCCTATTGTTAATGTGTAATGTGGAAGCTAAGGTCTAGACTTCGCATAGTCTTAACAATTTGAACTATGATCCCTTACAGCGTAAGGGCCAAGGTTTTTAATACAGTAATGTGATTAAAATAAAGGCTTGTGAGGCCATGCCTAGACACAAGGATTATAATCCTACGTCGTCGGATGAGGCTTGTATTGGGGTTGGTTCAACTCGAGAAATGTGAATATTAACTATTGACTACCTCCTCGTAATCTCTACACACTCGATTGGTCCTTTGTTATTGTTTTTGGTTTTTCAAGATTCCAAGAATTGATTTCGAGATTGTGGAGTAATTTCTCATTTGCTTCTTGGGAAAGGTTTGATTACCCTGTTCATGGAAGCTCTGCACAAGCCAAACAAGGATTTGCGAAGAGGATTATTGCTAAAAGTAAGTTTTCCTTTGTTAATTCTTGCATTTTATTATTTTTAAATAAAATTACTACTTACACAAAGGTTAACTCAATGTTTGAAATGGATTTTGCAGGTAATCGCAATGGAAATGGAAACCACCCAATTCTTGTTATACCCGGTCAGTGTTGGTATAAAACTACTAATGGGATAAGAATACCCTTTCAAGGTATTTTGATAACTATGAGTTTTTTCCTGCTTGCAAAAACATCTATATAAGACTTATTAATTGTAAATCTCTAAATCTAATAAAATAAGAATAAGTGCATATATTAGAACCTGGATAGTTTAAACAGAGAAAATCAGATCTGGAGGTTGTTGTTCCTCCCAACCAACTTCTAGAACATACAAGTTACTTGCTCTAAAACCCTCGAGCTTGTTTGTTGAACCACACGGACAAATGTTAATGGCCAACTCTTGACTTAGATAGTTCTTTCTCCATCCATCGTAAGCCTCCTTCTCAGTCGATGGGTTTCAATTTTGATCATTTGCTTAGGACTTTGGTCATTTATGAGCCACATCCTCTATCTTGCTCCAACTTGAGTTTGACCTGATTTTTAGGGAAGATTCCTCTTGCATTAATCGAGTCTTTATTAACTTTCCTTGCCACTAGGGATCTTTATTCACACTTGTCATTCCTCCTTCTGGATAAGCAAACACTCATTTACATCTACCTCCAGATTGATTCACTTGCTTATTTTTATTAATATATTTAATAAAAATTATTTTTACATTCTTCTTTGACCTCACTTGGTCAACATCTTAGTAATAAAATAAAGCATTTGACCTCACTTGGTGAACACCTCAATAATAAAATGAAGTCTTCTAATCATTTATTTAGGTTCTCTTGTATATTACATACACCTCCCCTTAAAATTAACATCGTCCTCGGAGTTACTTAAATTTCTTGCAAGTTATTCTTAAAAAGATTTTGATATGCTTCTCACATTTTGCTTTCCAATTCCTAAGTAGACTCTTCTGGACTAAGGTGTTTCGATTGCACCTTTACCTAACCAATGATGTGGTCACGGAGAATAAGTTCTCTCCTGTCAATGATACGTTTTGGTTCCACTTGAAATTCTCTTTTGGGTTCCACTTGAATAACATCCCAATCAACCACATGAGTAACATCTTGAAAATATCTTTTTAATAACGAAACACGAAAAACATTATGTACTCATACTGTAGGTGGTAGTGCCAATTGGTAGGCTACTTTTCCAACCCTTGCTAGTACTTGAAAAGGTCCTCAATACTTTGGCACTAATTTCACACATTTTAAAGAACTTTTCATGGGTTTCACTTTTACGTAAACAGGATTTCCTACGTGGAACTCTATTGGAATTATTTTTAGATCTACATAACTTGTTTGTCTATCTTGATCTATCTTCAAGTTGTGTTGTACCTCATTCACTATTAGTTCCATATCTTCCACTACTTCGGGACCTAACATTAGTCTTTCAACTTGACTACTCCAAGAAATTGGAGTGTTACATTTTTTGCCATAAAGTATTTCAAACAGTCTCATTTTAGCCTAACCTTGTAAATGATTATTATATGCAAACTCAACAAGATGTAAATACTCTTCTCATTTACCAGTTTTATCTATTACATACATTCTAAGCATATCTTCCAAGATTTGGTTTACTCTTTTAGTTTGACCATCGATATGTGGGTGATATGCAGTACTAAAATCATTAGAGGAAATTTCAACTCAAAATGGGCCTCCTAAGAAAAAAAAAATAATAGTTAAAATAATAAAATAATATTTATTAATTTTGGGGGAAGAAAAGAAAAAACTATTTTTTTTGTTCGTATTTTTGACATATCTCCCTATGATTTTACTCAAATTTAGATCGGGAGAGCTAGTTGGATACGAAATTAAATTCTACATCCAACGAGTATCCACTCAGCATACTTTTGATGGATCCCACTACCCCAAAAACAAGAAATACCTAAAAAAATGTGATGATGAAAAAAGTATGCCGAGTGGGTACTCATTGGATGCGGAATTTAGTTTTGCATCCAACAAGCTCTCCTGATCGAAATTTGAATAAAAAAACAGGGAGATATGTTGAAAATACAAACAAAAAAATAGTTTTTTTATGATACCTATCCCCAAATTTATATTGAAAAATGGTTTAATATCTATATGGTATTTCAAATTTCAAGTAATTTCATTGGCTAACACATGATGACATGGAATTTGAATTATGGTTAAAAGGCCCATTTTGAGTTGAAATTTCCTCTAATGTTAATTGAGTATCTAAACCTTTAATAAATCCTTCCAAAATTTTCTTCTCAACTTTGCATCTCTATTAGACTTACTACTTTTAGTATACCATGTAATCTAAAATTCACTTTCATAAAAATATTAACGATATTTATAGCTTTGTATGTATATTTAACTGGAATAAAATCGGATGTTTTACAAAGTTTTTCTACAACAGTTGTAACTTAGTCATTTTCTTTAGCACTTTTAGGTAAAGATGTTATAAAATCCATACTGATAATTTTTCATTTCCATTCCAGGATGGGTAAAGGTTGTAGAAAATCGGTCGGTTGTTGATTTTTATCCTTTACTTGTTGACATTCAATACATGTGGTTAAGTATTTTTCTACTTCATTTTTCATACTAGGCCAAAATATATCATTTCTTATCATGGTAAACATTTTATGATACCTAGGATGCCCTTTATATGGTATTTTATGCATTTCATTCATAATTATTAATTTCCTTTGAATGAGGTATATATAATATTCTTTTATATAATAACGATCCTTTTTTGTTCATATTGAATTCTGTCTCTACATGATTAGCTTGATTTTGTGCTGTATTTTCTTTTAATTTTTTATAATTTTTTTTAGCTTTTGTTGATGTTTCAATTTTGTCTACTAAATATGTCTCGTAACTACTACTTGTCGTCACGTATAGCATATTTGCATGGCCACTTAAAGTGTTTGCCACTTTATTTTATTTTCCCTTTATATATTTAATTTCAAAATCGTATTCACTTTAAAAGGATAGCCACCTAGCCTATCTGGCATTAAGGTTATGTTGGTCAAATAAGTATTTTAAACTAATGTTATCATACATTAGCAAAAATATTCTCCCTATTAAATAGTGTTGCCACATCTTAAGGGCATGAATGATAGAAGTTAACTCTAGGTCACGAGTAGAATAGTTCTTTTCATGTTCTTTAAGTTTTCTATATTCATATGCTACAACATAGTTTTCTTGGATTAATACTCCTCCTCAACCCTCATTGCATGCATTCCTACAAATGAAAAAGTCTTTATATGGATCAACAATTTTTAGGATGGGAGTTGTGGTTGATAATTTTTTTTTATTTTTTAAAGTTTTATTCACATTTTTCATTCTAATCGAATTTCTTTCCTTTGTTTGTAAAGAGGTTATAGGATATGCAATCTTAGAAAATCCTTTAATAAGTTTACAATAATAACAAGTGATTCCCATAAAAGATATTATATCACTTACATATTTGGGAACATGCCATTCCATTATAGCTTCAAGTTTGTTAGGATGTACTAATATACCTTCTTTAGAAACTACATGTCCTAAAGAAGTCACATTTGCTAAACTTAAAGCAAAAAATTTGTGTTCTCTTAAAACTTGTAAAACTATTCTCAATGGTTCTTCATATTCTTGTATGATTTTAGAATAAATTAATATGTCATTGATAAAGATGACTACAAATTTATTTAGTTACTTACTTAATATGTTGTTCATTAACCACATAAAATATGTTGGGGCATTTGTCAACCCGAAGGGCATTACGACAAATTCATAATGACCATATATGGTTCTAAAAATTGTTTTAAAGATATCTTCTTCTTTAATCCGCACTTGATGATATCCGGATCTTAAGTTTATTTTAGAAAATATTGTTGCCACTTGAAATTGGCCAAGCAAGTATTCAATACGAGTTAGATGATAATTGTTTTTAATAGTCATTTTATTTACTTGTCTATAATCTATACATAATTGTGAAGTACCATCCTTTTTCTTTGCAAACAATAATGAGTCTCCCCATAGAGAAACACTTGGTTGGATGTAATTTTTATCTATTAATTCTTGTGTTCGTGATTTTAATTCAGTAACTTCTAGGATATTCATGCAATATGGAGCTTTTGAGGCTGGTATTACTCCCGACACCAAATCAATAGTAAAATCTATTTCTTGCTTTGGAGGTAATCTGAGAATTTCTTTCGGAAATATATCCTAATAATCTTTTAAAGTTGATATATATCATCAACTAGATTTTAAAACTGCAATGATACTTGCATATATATTTTCACTCTCTTCTTAGGCATGCCTCAGTTTAGGGGCATAAATTGGATGAGCTATTAGAAGATTCAATTGCTTTCTTAAATGAGCTATTTCATTGTCTTTTTCCTTCAAAATAGTTGCAGCATGGGCACTATCACCTCGCTTGACACTTCAAGCAATTATTTTGTTATCCAAATATTTAGTGGTGACATGTTTGGCCCTCACTATCATCTTCCTTTCTTTTCATAGATCTTGAAATCTTTCCAAAGAAGTCTTGAGCTTCTTTTATGTTTTGATTTCTTGAACCACCTCTTTACATATCATTTCGCTAGCTTGTTTAAAAAAATATACCTTAAATCTAAGTTCTCGAATTGGATGAAATCTACTTGATATTCATCAGATCCATATATTCATCCAAGCTAGTAGGATGTGGCACCATGGGCTGCACTACACACCATATCTAACTATCACTTTTATGATATGCTACTGTAAGTAGCCTTTTTCCCGATGTCCCTATTTGTTTCCTTGTCTCACTCATCATCTTGACATTTCTTTCTTTGATGTTCTTATACTTAATTTGTTACTATGTTTGTACATGTACTATCCCTATTGAAAATGCCTCTGAAAGTTTTGTCTATAACATTATGGGCTATGTATACTTCCCTACTATTCACTGATTCCCATGTATACTACCATAGCATGGGTGAACTAACACTTAGTAAAACTACAACCCTAATAGTATAAAAATTATAACTTCAAATCAAACGAGTTCACTTTTATACTAATAAGAACTTATAATAAAAACCATAGAGGAGTTTAATCACATGAATAATTTCTATAATAATGATAAAACAAGTATTAATTTAAAAAATATAACATTCAACCTTTGTTTAAGTTATGCTCACACATTGATATACTTAATTCTAGTAACTTAATTTTTAGCTATAGAGAAAAAATGAAATCTTAATATTTGGATTGTAATAAAAAATAAAATACAATATAATTATAAATTAAGGAATATAACAACATGACCATTTATTTAAAGACATTTTTTAATAAAAATTAAAAAAAATAATTATATGAGTATTAAAAAAAAGTTTTTCTTTTTCAATTATTTTTTCTTTTATTAGTCGTCTTTTTCTTCTCTTTTATAAGAATCTCAACTCATAAGTTTTGGAAAATAATTACAGAGATAGGTGTTTATATATTATCTCATATTTTGGATTTCTTTTAGCGGATGAATAGGATCAATGAGTGTAACAACTATATAGTGGAGATTCATTTCATGGTCTTCCTATCTTATTATGCTTAAATGCCCTTGATTTAAGAATCCAATCTATAATTATCTATAAATCTATAATTCATAACAACTATATAGTGGAGATTCATTTCATGGTCTTCCTATCTTATTATGCTTAAATGCCCTTTATTTAAGAATCCAATCTATAATTATCTATAAATTTATAATTCATTAAGGTTTTAATATTTGCTTTATGTGTTTTTAGTCTAGTATTTATGTTATACCTTAAATGAATATTTATACGATCTCGTAATTAATTAATTTTAGTATTTGTTTAAAAGCCATCTATCTCTAGAAAACTAAGTAACTAGCTACATCTATGGATGTTCACATGCTACTTAACTTATGGCTATACTAATAATTATAACAAACTAATAACAAACAAACATGTGTAAACATATAAACATCTAAAAAAATTCTTTAAAAACTTTAATACTAGTACCAATATTATTAAGACAAAGCCACAAAGTAATGTGGAACCCCCGAAGCAACAATACTATGCATACAAAGCCACAAAGTACTAAGAAACTGCTAAATAAGCCACAAAGTTAGTAAATCTGCAAAAGATAGCCTGGATTGCCTGCTCACCCACATTTTTGTGTTCTCAAATCGAGGACTAAGGGGTAAGGCCACCACCACATGTTGTTGGATTCGAAAGCTGACCTAGATAAGCCCCTCATAACACCATATAACATCATAAAAATTAAAAACATAAATCTAATTAAAAGAAGATAAACCCTTTAGAACACCATGAAAGTTCAAAACATAAATCTTATTAAGAGGAGATAAAACCCTTATAACCTGATGAAAACTCAAAACATAAATCTGATTCAAAAGACTATTAAAATTTTAATATATAATCTCTATCACAATATCTGATATATCTAGATCTGGAATCCAAAGTTTGTCATGATTAGATATCACTAACATGCAAAATACAATTAACATAAATAACAATGAGAAACCCATATCATCTAACAGTGCGAGATAGTCTTTATTGTAAATCTGAAAAAGATAAACCCCTTACAACACCATAAAAATTCAAAACATAAATCCAATTAAAAGAAAATAAACCCCTTACAACACCATAAAAGTTCAAAACATAAATCCTATTAAAAAAAGATAAAAACCTTACAACAAGTGGAAACTCAAAACATAAATATGATTCAAAAGGCTACTAGAATTTTGATATAATCTCTATCACAATATCTGATATATTTGCATAAGATATATGCAATCCGTAACCCAAAGTTTTTCATAATCAGATATCACTTACATCCAAAATACAATTATCATAAATAACAAACACGAACCCACATTATAGGATTTGCAGATATATGCAATCCTTAACCCAAAGTTTTTCATGATCAGATATCACTAACATCCAAAATTCAATTATCATAAATAACAATCAGGAGCCCACATTATCTGAAATCGATCAGGAGGATTAAGGACTAAGGCCACCACAGGTTGTTGGTTTCGAAGGCTGACCCAGATCCTCGAACTGCTCGTTGCGACGTTGCCACGGGTAATGTGATTCTCTGGACGATCAATTTCCCGTTGGAGTTGAATATGGACATTTCCATTTTCCAATCAATTACCATTATCAACCCACTGCTGTTCACTGCCACAGAAGGAACTAAGTACGGGAAGATGCGGTCTTTTAGACGTAAGTCACACAATATTTCAAAATGATCTGCTTCATTTAACTTCCACATGCGAATACAATGATCGTCTCCGTTCGGGTCTTTTAGCACGCTTTGTAGCAGCATTTGGCCATCGTATCCACATAAATTTTCAGGAAAAATGCGTCTGCATCCCTCAGGGAGTGGGATTTCTGTCCAACGTCTGTTAGCAATATTGAAGGCTACGATGAGGTTGTGGCTGAGGTTGCAGGTATCGGTAGTGAAGTTAGCCCAATAAAACTTTCCTTTAGAAAAAAGTCCCTTACCACAGGGCCGAATATGGGCAGGGACCATCATGGAGACTGCATTCCACGCATTCGATTCTGAATCATAAATACACGTCACAACCCGCCGTAAAATAAAATAGCCGAGCAGCAGAGTGCAACGCCTAGTGGAAGAATCAAAGGCCATTCCACTGAAAAGGAAAGCATGTAATATACGACGGGAAGGTCGACGGAGTTGTCTCCAAATCCCGGTTCCGGGAATGCCTATGGAAAGATCGAACGGATTGCCCTTTGTATGACAACAAAAGATGCTCTTGGAAGTATCCACAACAATGGAATGATTGGGCAAAGGAAGTTTGTACATGTATGAACCCAGTCCTTCTATAACCCAATTAGATTTCACATCATCTTGCCCATTCCAATGGCAATCCACGATCTGAATAAAAAACCCAGGGGTGGAATGCAACGACCAATTTGGAACACGTACTTGGAGGGCATCACGCGAAGACAACAGAGAATTCCACTGCTTACAAACAGTCCGCATTTTGCCAAGAACCCTAATGGGCAGCCTCGCTAAAATCATGAACAACAAATCTTCTGGGAGCCATTGCCAGATTTCTGGTTTCATTGCTATGGACTTTCTCGAACCAAAACACTTGGATGGCAGAACGATCTTGCCATAATCACAAAAAACTAGATGTCGTAAATGAGAAAGCACTGAAGAGACACGCGACATTACAATCTGAAGTCGTAAATCAGAAAGCAGAGAGGAGACACGCGAGATTACAAACTGGAAGTAGTAAATGAGAAAGCAGTGAGGAGACACAAGACATCAGTATTCAATTTATAGAAATACTAAAGACCAAGCCTCAGAAATCAAATTCTATTTAATATTTTGTAGTAGTCACGAACACTAATCCCAAAAAAATAAATTCAATTTAATATTTTAAATAGTTGTGAAAATTTATAAATTAAATAAAATAATATATAATTTTACATTTAGATTACGTTAAAAGGAATAGTATGATAGAGTCATATTTCTTGAACACCGGACTCACGTTATCCTTGATTTCCAATGTTGGAATAACAAAGAATAAAGTTAAAAACACACAATAAATTTAAAACACACCCTAGAATTATAGTATGTTATAATTTATTGACTAAAGAAACCGTGATGGTCCACCTGCAGGGTTGGAATTTCAAATGACAGACACCAGTCAAAATTGCCCGTAACAAATAAAATCTATTTAACGGGTAAATTGACCCTTGGAAAAATTTTAACTATATTTGACGGGTAAATTGACCCATGATGGGCATTTACCTGTCAAAATCCATCCCTGTCCACCTGTGAAGGTTTGGCGTCAAGGATATAGCTTGGGTGTGGGGGAGGTTTGAATGTTTTCCTTCCCATTTAGGTTTTAGTATTTAATCATAAAGTCAATTAATTAACTTTTGTTTGTCACATACTTTTTTATAAAACATTTTGCAAAGTTTAAATACAAAATAATTTATTATTCGTTAGGTGAAATCTTAGCTTAGTTGGACTTTGTGTGGACTCTATGGAACAAAGAAGTAATATGGCTTGATTCATGGAGAACTCTTGAGGTGCTTATAGAGGGTTTGTTGGGTGTCCATATTAGTAGTTAAGTGAGTCACGAAAAATAAATAAATATTATATGTTGAATTTTTATGGATTTTACATTTTAGCTAGAATATTTTACATTTTCAACTTTTCCGGAATAGTTGGAAGGTTTGAATGGGAATCCCCAAACATGTGTTTTGCACTTTGGAAACAACTTAGAATGTGTAGTTAACCATAAAGGCTAGATCTTAGCTTGGTTGGACTTTGTGTGGACTTTGTGGGACTAAGACTTAATATAGTTGAGGTGGTTAGCCCGTTGGCTTCTATCCAGGAGATCTCTTGAGGTGCTTTGTTTGCATAGAGGTTTGTTGGCTGTGCATATTAATAGTTAAGTTAGTTAGGAAAAAAAATAAATATTATATGTTCAATTTTTATGGATTTTACATTTTAACTACTATTTTAGGGTGTAGTCTAAATATTCTGCATTTTCAACTTTTTTTAAGAAATATTTTATTTTGTTTGGTGTCTATACTTGGAAATATTTAAAAAAAAATAGAATCACATATATTAGCTATGGAAATTGCATAATTTGGGTGCCATGGGGGTATTAGAGGATATTAAATCTATTTATGGATTCAAAAACACAATTTAAACACCTCCAAATTTGGATTTTACCCGAATAAATAGAGTGTTCCATGTTTTAATACATTTACTTATAAAAGAGTTTAAAAATGTGAAAAATGAAGTTAAGTAGATTGTTTTATATTAGAGTGGTTTTCATTAAAGGGGAAGATGTATTTTTTAATTGAAGGAAGTTCATAAGCATTTGGTATGGAGGGAGGTGAACAAGGTAAGTGGAGTTTATAAGTATTGCATTGGTGTTATAGAGATTGGATGATGACCTATTGGGTGAGAAATCAATACCTAATCAATAATGATAAATTGTCTTTTAGAAGTAGGAATTGATATTGATGTACTACCTTCATTGCTTGTTAACATTGCTTCAGTCCTTTGTATAAAAAATGTTATTGAGAACTACATCCCCAATGTCATATACCTATATACTAAGTACATTTTGGTAAATAATTTGTCATTAAAGAACACCAAGATGACCAAATTGACCACCTTCCACACCCAATGTGATAGATATACAAATCTAGTCCAAAATGAATGTATCAAAGCATCCATATACACCACATGAGATCCTTCCATATGTTGATGTTAAGAACCCGTGTCAACCCTCCTCTTTACTTCGTTAGTATATTTTGTTGGACGCACATGCCTTGTAAGTCGTCCCATTAGTATGTTATATTATCCCACCTTCATGGGGAGTAATAGTTGTTTAGATTAGACTTAGTATGTAAGTGAGTGTTGAGGCCAATGAAGGTATCCAAGAGTTATTTGTATTAAGTTTTCTCAAAGGAGGTTGCCCCCTCGAGGTGGCCTGTGATCAATAAAATCTCTCATGTGCTCTATTATTTCTGTTATAGCATGCATTATCATTGTTTATTGTAGGAGGTTCCTCTCATCTGGTATCAGGGAACTTTCCTTTGCACAAGTGGGATTTTTTTTTTCTTTTGGAAAAAAAGGGGAAAAACTGGATGACGGTTTTCAGATCAATTTTTGAAAGGTTTTTTGCATATTCAAAAGAAACAAGTTATAGATATGAATTCCTCTTGAAAAAATACTCGGTTTCAAAAAACAAATCATCTCATTTGGAGTTCGAAAAATAGAGATATAGTTGATTTAAAATCAGCTATTTTTCAGGATGTCAGTGACGACTGCAAAAATTGCAGAGCAAAAATCTTTTGACAGGGTTCCCATATTTCCATTATGATTGCAAGGGTGGATCCAGAGCATATGTTCTAGGTTTAGAAATAGGTTATAATAGAGAATTTGAGCAATATTGATCGGGTTATGCTTAGTTTAAAAATTTTCGTCTCAAAACCCTAGCTTTATTTACATGTTTTTTGGGTGTTGGGTGGAATTTCTATCATTTTTTTCGGCGCTGTGATTATTCTAGTAGTTCTTTTTCTTTGCATCTATATTTTTCATTTCAATTGAAATTTTGGATCAAGGAATAAACCCTATCTGGTTAACTGTGGGAAGTACTTGGGCATAGCCCTAAAACTCATTGTGAGGAGTGTTGCACTTAGAATATCTACTGATTCCTCAGCACCCTTCAAAGCACTTGGCCAAGGATTCTTCTCGATAGTTTTTCCCACTATTGAGTAGGTTAGCGCACTTTCTTCCTTATGGAAACTTCCTATCCTCATAGAGGATGATCCATATGTGAGCATGGACTACCGGGGAGATCCTTGAGATGCCTCAACCTCCAGTACAGGTCTAGGGACCTGACGGTATGCTAGCATTATGGTAGCTAGGTCATATGTGTGACATACTATGTGTATGTACACACGTGGGATGACACCCTCCAGTGGGGTACCAGTGGCGCAGGGGCAAGGATGATGTGCCTGCCCGCTCATGTGCAAATGATGCGACGAAGTTCTAAGAAGGACTCACTATGACTAGACATGGAGCAATTACTTAAGGGGTCACCGACTCGGGTAAAAAATGGTGCAAAAAAAAAACTATGACCGAAGTGTACTCATGGTGATGTCATGCATAGGACCTTCGACGAAGGAAATTGGCCTTGCAGTGGAGACTCTGCAATTGGTGCAGAATTTGTGGGGAGGGAATATTCAGAATGGATTGAACCTTCAAAGGATAAACCGCATTCCCTTTGTGAGATACGATGAAACTGAGTAAACGCTCGACTAGGACACAAAACACACACTTTAGAGGGTTCAAGCATATGTTGTATTTGCAATATCACAGGAAGAAATGTCGTAAGTCGTCTAGATACTGGGAACGCTTCCGAGAGCGAGTTGTGAGATCGTCTAGGTAAACCAAAATGATATGAACAAGGTCATGGAATCAGAATGTCATGGCCCGCTAGAAAGTGGCTTCAACATTTTTAAGGCCAGATGGAATAACACAATACACAAACGTGCCCCAGGGGGTTGTGAACGCAGTATTGTACTGGTCTTATTTCCATATTTGAATTTGGTTATAATTGAAAAAACCATCCATGAAAGAAAATTCTTCATAGTCAGCACACGCATGAATGATTTGGTCAATGAAAGGAGTGGGAATTTGTCTTTGGGATATTCCCAGTTCAAGTCATGGAATTCAATACAGACGTGAATGGTACCTTGTTTTTTGACGGGAACAAGATTAGAAACCCAAGTGGTATACGCGATGGGTTATCAAAAACCTGATTTACGCAGTTTCTCGATCTTGGCTTTGACCGCCAAAGACTTTGATGGGTGTATGGGTCTTTGTTTCAAGGGAACAAGTGCCACATCAAGCCATGTGTCGATCAATGGATCCAATTTAGGCATCTTAGTATAGGGCCAAGCAAAAATATCATGGAACTCTTGGAAAAGCGCTTTGTAGGAAGCAACTTCTTTAGGGGAGCAAGATGATCCAAGTGTAATATCTTCAACTACCTCAGGGTTGGTTGATATGTTAACCTTACTGGTGGGATAACTGTTAGCCATGTTTCCCTCTTCAAATTCGTCGGGTGCTGGAATGGGGTTCTTAAACCAGTCGACTTTGTCGTAGATGAAGTCTTTGGCTTCAACTAAGTATTGATCTGACGATAAAAGAGGTTCTTCATGAATAAAGAATGAGCGATGGTGCATATCATCCCAAGGGTATTCAAGAGTTGAAAGAGCTTCAAGATTCTCCTTGTTGTTGCTGAAACCATGTGTGGATAGATCGGAGGGATCCCCTAGGTTTGAGGAGACAAAAGGGCTAGAGGAATTGGAGATCATGTATATGGGGGTGGTTGTGTTCAAGGATTAAGTCGAAGGGTAGATTTCCTCGATGAAAGTGATTTCAGACTCATGAGAGTGTTTCCGAAGGTCACAAAGGACTGAACGATACTTAAAAATTTTTGGGAAATGGTGAGAGTAATGGCCATACAAGCCACAAACTGCGCAAGGATGGTTGGTCCTCAATGACTTATTCTTCACTTTCGACGAATCTGGGATGATGACTACTAGAGTACCATCGGTTGTATCCATAGTGTCCATGTGTGTGTGAAGGATAGGTAACTCTGGAAAATTTCTTATTGCATGACCTTGGATATCACAGAAAGCGCAAAGAGGAGCGAGACGAGGTTAGATTGTTACTTTGGTGGCCTTGCGCCCAGCCTTTTTTGGAAGAGGAGGGGCAGGTTTGGGAACGAAACACGTTTTCGATGGGACCAGAGGAGGGAGTGACTCCATCTTAGTAGGTTGGACGAGAGTCAACACAACCTGGGGTATCAGAGGTGGGGTGGGTAGATCGAGGTACCACATGGGAATCCCCAATGTGAAATTAGGTAAATTGAGAGTAGCAATGACAGGCTTGTTCACGATGCCAGATGGCAGAAAAAGGAAGGGAATCATGTGGATCGGGAACGAACCCCAATAATTCTTGGGTGGCTGTGGTTGGTGTTGTCACTGATGTGTCAATGTGGTCAGGATGGTACTGGATGTGATAGTGCACAAATATGCTATGTCAGTCGGCATAGGGGAAGGTGGTAAGGACGAGAAGGTGTTTGTCATAGGGGTGTTGGAAAATAAGCTTAGGACAACAACTGATAAGGAAGGAATAGACATGGTGTCAATGGCAGTATCAATGGTAGGAATGACGTGTTCCGGTGTGGCTGACCCTTTTGGATCGTAGTAAGTCAACTGGTCTTCAGTCACGATCTTTCATCTAGACCCTTTTATCCTCTAGTGTCTAGCACTAGAAAAATGAAAATAAAGAAAAATAAATTACATAAAGTGTCTAGCACTAGGAAAATGCAAATAAAATAAAATAAATGTGGCTGAACCTTTTATCCTCCAATGTCTAGCACTAGGAAAATGAAAATAAAATAAAATAAATTACATAAAGCGCCACATGTAGATAAGTCAAAATATCAAGTGGGCTCAACTGGTTTCTCAATGAACTCGCCCCATGCATTAGATTCTACAGCAATAGTCTTGTAGTCCACAAGCTCCAGTAATTTTACCGTCGCTTAATGCACAAACTGCTGTGACTTTATTTTTGCCATTTTCGGTGGGGTCACTCTTTACAAATCTTCCAATATGTAATTTCTAATCGAGGCCTGTGCGATCTAGCTCTTTTCCACCTCTTCAGTGATTCCTTCAATTCTTTGTATGCTTAGTTCATCCTCACACAATCTATCCTGAAGATATTTCAGATGTTCATCTTTGCTTGGAAAATCCTTTATCTTTTCTGCTGAAGAAGGCTGGCACTTATAATGCACTATGTGCATCTTCTTATATAAAGTCATGCATCTTTCTAAATTATTTTTGATTGCAGTGTTCAATATCAAAGTGGATTTGCTGCATAAATCTAGGAGTTCTAATTCTATTCTCAATCCCTCTGCTTTTTTCTGTGGTAATCCCTCAGGAAATGTTGCATTAGCTTCTATCCAAGTTAGTTTTCCTCGAACCTTTTCAACAACTTTTAATAGCCCTTCTCTGAAATAAGTTCACACTGTTGAGATTTCCTTCAACCTAGCATTAGCTTGTTGGATCTTATATATTTCTCATACAAGCTTCAATTGTACCTGATGCATATTCCTCCATATTAGGTAAGCATATCACGGAAGGGAGTGATATCAGGTTGCCTCTCATTAGATGCTTTAAGTTGGTTCTCCAGTATTTAGTTTTGTTATTCCAGCTCTTCCACTCGAGTTTTGAGCTCTCCTGTTTGTCTGCTTGCCACATAATTTTGTGCTTCTAATTCCAAAATATTGCTTTCTAGATCCTTCTTCTCTCCTTCAGTGATTGTAGATGGAAGCACCATTGCATCCTTTTATGATTCTAAGTATTGGTAATCCCTCTAGAGTATTTCAAATTCATATATCGTATCTTCGTGCTTTCTCTTTAAATCCTGTCCTTCACCCCATTCTTTGATGAGAGTGTCTTTCATCTTAAGCATCCTTTCCTTGTAATGCTCAACATCCTCTACTAGCTTGCTCACATTATCTGCATTTTCTTATGCGACCGCTACATTTATAGATGCCAAAAATTGAGGATCTTGATTCGTGCCTTGCATGACAGTTTTCTCAGTTACCGTGAATATATCACTTTGATCACTAATCTTTAATATTTTCTCTCATCTTATGACAATGGATTTCTTTTTTTTTATCAAAGAATATTGTGTCTAAGTTGTCCACTGCATGCTTATTGGACATAGTGTAAGGTATCAATCCAAGTTCAACCAAAGGGATGGACCTCCTCGTATTGTGTCACCAGATGGGGCAGGAGGATTTGGTAGATAATATTGGGCTGTATTCCTACTCTGAATTTTCTCTATATTTGTCTTCTTGTTCTTTTTTTCTTAACTCTTCCACTGCATGCTTACCTTATTTTCACAATCTTTCTTCTTCTTCTCTTTGTATCCTTTATTCCTCTTCCCGTCGAAGTCTTTCTTCTTTTGTCTTTTTTTCTTTGGGAATCCCGAGCCAATAGTTTTTCAGCCTCTTCTACTAGCTTTCGGGCATCTTCCTCTTGTTTCTTAGCATCTTCTTCCTTCTTTTTTTGTTGTTCTGCTGTGCTACTACTTCCTTTTCCTCCTTTGGTTGTCATATTCATTTTGAAATGCTTATTCAAAGAAGTCATGTTGTATGCGTTTCAATATACCTTCTCATCTTTGTGAAAATAATGGGAGTATTCAAAATGTACCCCTACAAATGCACAATATTTCAAAACCTTGTCACATGAGTCATTTATGTGGAAACGTTTCTCCTCGAAATGGAAACCTTCTAGCTCTCTTACAAAATTAGGTGCACTCTTCACCTTTGTGAATTTATAACTGCCAATGTAGAATGGCAGTGACAGGTAGACTGCTTTCTTCATGTCAAATAAGAAATTCCTGAACCCATCTATATACAATTGTCTTATTACCTCCTTATGGATTGCGTAATCTGTGGCATATCTCAGCAGCAATGAGGGAGATTGCGATCCTCCATACATCCTTAGATACAAACCATCCTTGGATAACTAGTAATCTCCATATTCACATATCATCTCCATTTCACCTTCGGACATGCAATTGCAATCTTTGAGAAAAATCAGCTCATATAGTGGCATCATAAATTCTTCATAGATGAGCTTGTCAAAACTAGAGTACTTGTGTTCCCACAGGATTTGATACGTGGCATATATAGGAGTCCTATTATGATCCCAATCACAATTTATCTTTGGGAATGTGTGTGTGCATAGAACACAATCAATCAAATAGGAGCTCTTGTAAAATTCTAACTTCCTTTGAGTCATACCTCCTAGTGCTGCAACTATGCATCATGACAGGTTGTCTGCCACGATGTATTCCCAGTTAAAGATGGTGCCTTGCATGGCTACATGATATATAAATGGGATCCAACTAATTTTATATAACTTCCCATTTTCTTGACTAAAGATTCTATTTAGCATCAGGGCTATGATTCGGTAGGGGGTGTGTAAGCTAGTAGTATCATACTCACTAAAGGCTTTCTGGTGAAGCTGCTTCCCTGCTACCATCATTCTCTTAACATAGTTGAAAACATATAAATTCACATTCTGTACCCATTCATCTGTCATATGGGTCTGGGGGGCTGGTAGCTTGCAAGGCTTGTTTATATAGGTAGGGCTGAAGGAAGCAAAAGGTTGTCCTTCTATGTTTGAAATATTCATAGTAGGTGCATCTGTCTGAGGGAGGATCCATCTGATCAATCCGGCACAAGGGAAAAGATCAGGGCGTGTGGCTACCTTTGTGATATCATATTTTCTTATGTTCACATACAATGATATATATTCTAAGCCTACATCTGGAATAGTCTGGTGCTTGATCATGTGATACATATGTTTCCATTGAAACTTTGTTTCAGCTCCATTGACGGCTTTCGTATCCCCATAAATGATTTCCATTATGGGAAAAACTTCCAAGTATGAGTCTTCCTCATGGACCTTGGCCTTCTTCTTTCCACCCTTCTTTGGCATAGTGTGGTGTGAAGACTGAAGCTATAACATGACCATAGAAAGAAATGACTTAGTGTTAATGTGATCAAACAAAATGCATTCATAGTGACAAGATATACTAAAAATGAAAATCTATCATTTAAGATTGTAAGATAACACTGACAACGTAGATTCCAAATCATGTTTTCTTTAAAGAAATAAGATTGTATTCAGTGCTATATAATATGGAAAATAATACATATTTTTTACCAATTCATCCTTGGACTTCTAAAAGTAACCACGCGATGTAGAGAAATCATTCCTATAGGTTATTAAGACCCTTAAACTTGGGCAAAGGTATACATTAGGTTAAAAATGGAATGAAATTCATTAGTTCAGGTGTAGGATATAAAAGTTTTTTTGGGACTTAGGTCTCTAGTTCTTTAAACCATTCATCTTGTATTTAGGTAAAGATACAGAATAATAATCAAACCTGGTTTTAATTCATCCACAATTCTTGCTAAGCTCATTTCTGTTTAGTATTCATTTGGGTTTAACATGTTAAATTTTCTTTTACATGCAAGAAAACAATCAAAGATAAACACAGTATAAATGGATTTGTATTTTGAAACCGAAGGCAACTAAAAACCCTAGGTTGAACCAAAACCCATGAAAACCTCTTGAAACCACAACGCCAGCAACAGGGGCAAAAATACGCGGTTCGGAAAGAAACCCTAAGCCATACTTCGAAATGAGATAGTCCCTACTGTGCTAAACCATCAATTTATCCCTTGTCACCGTATAAAAAAGAAAACTATACAAGGTGCAATCGACTCGATCTACCACAAATTCATCATTACAATCCTATAGGTCTGACAGATCCATCTCTATGGCTTAAAAGGCCAAAACAAGCGCTATGATGAAGGTGAGAATAAAAAAAAAGACAAGGCTAGGATAGCAAGCTCAACAAGGCTAAGGGTTCTAATGCAACCTGGCTTGAAAAACCTCAATGGTTGATGAGTAAAAAAAAAAACCTAATGGAGCTAGGGGCTTACCTTTTAAAATGCGGCTGTGGATGGTGATGGTAAAAACTGTAAAAGTGTAACCCTAAAACCAAAATGTTGTTCTGTCAAACCTTTCTTAACACAAATAGTGCAAGGATAAGGTATGAGGCCTACTTGGAAAACATTGGTGAGGATTCTGGTACAATGCTTGGCTCAAGAATTCTGTAGACTCCAAGTGACAGACGTCAATTGGGTGCATTCAAAATAGAGTACCAATAACAGTCCATAAAAAAATGCTATAAATTGAAAAAATCATTAAAAACGCAATAAATGCATTCGTTGGGATAACTAATGGTGCATCGATGAAAATGTCCTTTTGGCACTTAAAACCTGTTTGTGCCAGAAATTGTTTCCAGACTACAAAGAAACAATCCAACACAATCTCAAATATTCAATTAAGCAAAACTAGGTTTTAGGGTTTCTGAAAGGTTTTTCTGGTTGTGAAGTTTGGTGACAAAAAGGGAATACATTCATAATCCAAATAGGAACTAAATCACAAGTAAAGAAGAACATAGATGCATAATATAATAACCATATACCAACAGAACATAACTTTGAAGTTCATCCACAACTGACAAGCATCACAAGCATAAAGACTATAAACCAACAATGAAATTATCAATTATGTAGCTAAACAAGCTAGAAATGAAGCCAAAACACAGGCTGAAGGGTAATATGGATCATATATTTCATAATTCTGTTCATCAAATACACATGAGAGTTTAAGTACTTAGCTCATAAACAAGTCAAGAGACCTCCTTAAGCCAGCCAAAAATCGAACCCCTTGTTCTCTTTCTGATCTTCCTAAATATTGTTTTTCAAAATTCAGTTAGGGTCTAAACCCTAACTGTTTTTAGCCTACTCATCAATAGGATAATGTCAAAATTATAATTTACAAAATAAATTATTTCTCAAAAACATAACAAGTAACTGTTTAACTAACAATACTCAAAGTTCTTTAGTAGCTTCTACCAATAAAGCTATCCCATCTAAGGCTTTGGCCTTTTTCCTAGCTTTCTGCTGCTCAGCTTCCATATCTGTCATCCTTCTTGTAAGCTCCTTATTCTGCTGCTATAGGATTTTGATAGTCAATTTCAATTCTGCACAATGTAAATCTGTGCTTCTTTTCCTTTTTAGGGCCTCCTTGGAGACTGCAGTAAGCTCTTGGTAATGATCATTCACTTCTTCTAAGTCTTCCCTGAGTCTTCTATTGGCTAGGATCAAACCATCATTTGTTTCTTGCATGTAATCCATTTGATGCTTATACTGCTTGATGGTTCTTTGCAAATTTTCCTTTTCTGAGTCAAAAGCCTTGTTTGCTGTTGTATTCTGTAGCTCACTAGGCAGCCATGGGATATTCAGCTTTCTGAAGATGTCCTCATCCTCAGGAAGCATCTCTGTAGAAACACCATGAACACTTGGGTTTTCTTGATTAACCGTCTCAGTAGGTGCAATTTCATCCATCAACAGCTTGTTTTCAGAATAAGAAACTTCTATGTCTTCTTTCTGTTGTTCCTTCAACATTTCACCTCTTAATTCCAAAAACACAACAGATAGTTTGGTTTCGGTGAGGCTGGACTCTTCTACTATCTTCAGTGGCTTCTTTCCTTTGCTTTTACCTTTGCTAGATTCTAACTTTTCATCTGAAGAAGAAGTATCAAGCACAATTATCCCTTCTGTCTTTAACTTAGGGTTTAGTAGCTTTTTGATGTTCAGCCTCAATTTGTTTTTGGATCTAGTTTTGGGTCTCCAGCCTAGGGAAAAATCTCCCATAATTTTTACACTCTTTCTTTGATGCATGATAGAGGCAAATTATTTAACCTTGATCTTCTTTTTCTTTGGCATGACTGTCTTATCTTCTTGATTGGAGAACTCCCTGTGTGTGCCAACCCTAGTTTCAGCACTGACAGTCAATTCATCTCCTTCCAACAGGTATCCTTCATCTTCAGATAAAATGGTAATTGGTCCTCATTGTTGGACCTTAGTATTATCTTCACCTTCTGCAACCTTCTCTGTGAAATTTTTTTTTTCATCTATGAGTGCTTCTACTGGTGCTTTATTTTACACAGGCTGGGTTTCCTTTTTAATAAATAACAAACTTTTGCCCTTACTGTCAGCTGAAGGCTGCTGAGATTCATAATCTCCCTTTGAAGGTTCTGCCACTTCCTCAAGTTTGACACATTTATTATCTTCAGCCTTGACTTTTTGCCCTAATTTTCTAATTAGGGTTTGTCCCTTATCAACATGCTTTTTGGTAGGCTGTCCTTCCTGGTTAATTTGGAACCCAGACCAAAAGAGAAAGTAGTCCCAAGTCTTTCCTTCTCTTTGCAGAACAATGCTGATAATAATCTTGATAAATCCATGATGAAAAATGGACTGTGCAGTGTGGTCATGATGCTCTTTAATCCTGCTTGATATTTTCTGCAAACTCTTTAACAGGAAGAAAGGGAGATTCATCCTTGATTCACCAGCAAGGTACTGTAGGAACCTGAAATGATACTTGAAGACAAAAGCATACCTCCCTTCACAAGTAATGTAGCTTTGTAGAATCTTGATGGGCTCTACCCATTCAGCTCTAAAATTCTGGATGAGCACTCCCTTACTCCAGTCTGGAATAATGCCAGGAAAAAGATACCTTTGGGAATTGAAGGTAAATGGCACCTTTTTGAACCAAAGCTCTCCTTCATTCCTAACCCCTATTGCTTCAGCCACCAACTCTACAGTTAATTTGAATTTTAGAGTGTCAAATGATACTGTATCTTGGTTATAACATTGAGCAAATTTATGATAAACTTCGGTGTTATATCCATCAATCTTCTTAAAGAAGTCCAACCATCCATCATTCTCAAAGAGTTCTGCACATCTGGGAAACTTGTCTATCCAATTCAGTTCAGTGGGTTCAGCCCTGTTGGTCTTCCCACTTTTCCTCATCTTCTTTCCCATGGATTAATGATGTTTCTATGTAATTTTAAGAACCTGTTAGCGACTTAACAACCCTTTTTTCCTCCAGTTTTCAGAGTTTTGACAGTCAGCTCTCCTTAGGATTTTCCCTGGCTGATTGTCCTTGATTTTATACAGTTTGTTCTATTGTCAATGCAGGGAATGTTTTAAACTGAGCTTGGGTAACTTAGGTCAAACAGAGCAACAAAAACTATAATAAAGCTGCTGCTGAACTTAATTAACATCCAAGGTGTTCATTTCGACCTTTTAGACTGATCTCTCACCGTTGGGAGTTTGTTAGAAACATGAATTTATGTTTTCTTTAATCAATTTAACATAACAAGCCTTAATAGAAAAAACCCCCAATTTAGCAGGCCATGACCAAAGTCACGCGGAATACCTGACTCCCAGCTTGCTGCAGGTGTTTAAAATTGATCTTTGGATCATCTGAATGTCGAATTTAACCGTCTAGGTGTCTTCAAGTCTTCAGTTTGCTTCCAACTGTCGCGCTGAGAAAACCCTAAATTCCTTCTTCAACTGAAAATTACGGGTTCTTAGCAATTTGTCTTCATTCCACTTCTCCACCAGCTTCGTAATGTTTAATTGGAGAACCTCTTTCCCATCAATCTCGCCTCATTTCACTATCTGCCATGATTTACCCAGCCTTAACTTCTGACTGCCACGATCTCCCTCACGTTATAGCTAACACCTGTTTTCATGATTATCTTTGATAAAACATGTATCAAACCTGTCTACACATGTGATTAGTCATCCAGGAGCGAAATCATGGGATAATTTGGCGCAAAAACCGACAAATTTAGGACCCGCGATATTCTTGTACGCCTCAGTGTAAAATTTTAACCGTTGCGCTACAAGAAAGTTTTAAACTCAAATTTGGTGCTTTTTGACCATTAATTCAATTTTAAATGAGGTTTATATGGTAAACATTGCTCTTAGTGTTTATTTGTGAAACCTTTAATCAACATATATCCTATAGAACCCTTCAGAACATAAGAAAAAACAAAAATTGATGAAAACCTAAAGGCATAAAATAAAAATTTTACTCTAGACCAAAACTTCCTAAAGGTAAGCAAATGAGCAAGCTTAAAACAAAAAATCACAAGCAAAATATAAGACTGAAGAAAAAAAATTCATGACTTAACAAAACCCATCGGCAAAATTTAACGAATCGGTGTGAAAAAACAGGTTTTCCCCAATAGTGTCGGTTCCAAATGTTGGGCCTTCCCGATACTGTCGGGAGAACTTAACAAGATCCTCCGAAAATTCATTGTCAAAAAAAGTTGTGGAAAATTTCTACAGGGAATATCAGACGCAAAATATTAGTTTCATCAAACATATCAACATAAAACTCAGATTTATTCCAATACTGTCGGAAACACTCACTTGAAAACCTTGAAGAAAAGGTCACCGACAAACCTATAAAGAAACCCCTGGAGAAAAGCTGTCAGGCAGAAAACCTGAGTTCTTGTCGATAATGTCAATCGCAAATGTTGATTCTTGCCGATAGCATCGATTGAACTCAGCAAGATCATCTGACAAAAAATCTCTGGTCAAAAGTGTGGGAAAGGAAACACGAGTTCCGCCGATAATGTCAGATTGAAATAATGAGTCTTGCCGATGCTGTTGGGTTGAAATAATGAGTCTCGGTACAACTCATCAAATTCTGCTAGAAGACTTAGGATTTTCAGAGCAAAACAACATTGGATTGGATAGATGAACCTTCCTGACGTGTCAACTTAACTTAATGAGTTCACCTGACACATCGGAAGAAAAAGATCAGCTCTAACTTAGCGAAAACAAGTCTTCTCTGACTTGTGAAAATAAAACTAAGTTCAAGGAATGAAACTTTAAGGAGAAAAAGTATTCTAAGAAAGGATAAAAGATAAAAAATCTAAGGAGGGGCCCAAAAAATGTACAAAATTTGCGATAGGGTTGCGGCAGCAACACCACACAAACCACAAGGACCGCTCCTTTGATGATCACACACAAAATCAGGTGGCCTCTTTTCTCCCAGAGGTGTTTGCAAGAGGATACTCCTCAACCTAGCACAACAATTGTTGAATAAGAAATTTATTGAAGCTTCGACGACCCAATATAATTTTGAGGATATGATAAAATTGTGGATGTATAACCCTAAAGAATTCATCCCCAATCATGAAAAATCATATCCTATCTCTTGGTTTAGGGTGTTGTTTTATCTATTAGAAGCAATAATCTACATATTGTACGAGTTGTCAAACGGTATTTTGTTTAAAGAATAATGGGAACCCCTCTCCCATCATGTCCTTACTATGATGGAATAATTGAATTGGGAACATATTATCTCAGTCGTCTTGAGGGATGCCATTGAGAAGTACCAGAAAAATCTAGTATCCATGAAAGCCCTATTTTTACCTGTCGCCTTATGTTATGGACATATTCTGTGCAACATCTCCTTTCCCAGCTATGGGATGGAATTGGACAAGAAATTCACCCCCTGTCGACATCTATTGTTCATCTCTATGGGAGGACAATATTTTTCCCCACATTTGTGACAACTACGACCATTTTATTGGGTCTATGTACCAGAAAACATTCAAAGGTAATGCCCCTACATTCTCCAACAAAGCAAAGGAGCTGATCTCCACCATGGGGTATTGCTACATGGGTGAATACTTTTCCTACATAATAATTTTGGGTAGTAATACTGTTCATTTGTTGCCCATGATAGTACTAGATAGGATGGTGCTCCAGGAAATCTCATTTGGACTGTTATTGATGGAGTCTTTCCAAGGCTTATAGCATCCAAGAAGAAGGATTGGCCCAAATTTCCCGTTAGTTTTGGATTCTTGACTATACAGAATTCTACACATGCTTCCATTCTTGGTAAGTCCATCACTACAATGAACTTAGGGGAGGCCCCCAAAAGAATGCATGACCCTAAGTCATTCTTGGCCAATCTTTTTGTTTAAGAGCACATGAAAACAACATATGTACATCAGAAAGATCCCGATGACTCAATCTACCAAGGGGCCAATAATTTTTCAGAAGTGGTAATAAGATTTCCTTTCCCTCATGAGAAAATATTCATTTTTCAATATCATAATGAGCTTAAAAAAAGGTGTTACATTATAGAAAGCTTCAATTGACTATGGAAGAGAATTCTAGAAAACCATCAGTTGAATGGGAAGCAAAGGTGTCATTGGCCAATAGTTCTTCTACTTCTACTGATTATTCAAAATATAAGGGGAAGTCTGTTGTTGAATATCCCACAAGATCCCAACCTTCATTTACTCTCTAGGCCCTGCTAAGGTCAGCGGAGATAAAGAAAAGATTAGAAAAAATGAGCTCATAAGTGGAAGCACAGATAGTAGTTTCTTTACCACAACCAAAGAAACAAAAGGTTGAGGAAACTCTTCCATAGGTCCATGATCCAAGAGGATATTGGTGGCCACCCACCTATTTCTCTTGGACCCCCACCACTGTTTCTTTTAGTTTTCTAGTTTCCTTAATTGTAGCACAATTTATTATATTTGGCAGTTTTCGGGTCCTAAACTTCTGGAGCCGTTTTGAGGCCTTAAACGACGTTTTTTTTGGCATCGAATGGTCGGGAAAATATGAGTCTGTTTTGCACTCTATATTTATTATTTATGGATGTAGTCCTTAAACATATCTTTCTAACAATGTATCATGCGTGTCAAATGGAGGTAGTATGCTAAAGTTACGACCCCGGGAAATTGATGTACCAAGTTACCCAACGGGGCCCACATTATGGCGTTTCACCTCCTAGGGTTAGGTTTTTGATGTGTAGGGTTTCCATTGTTTCTCAATAATATATAGGCCTTTGAGCCTCATTGTGACACAGAGTTCAGAGGCATGTAGCCGACACATCTCTTCTCAGAGATAAGCTACCAACACTCTAGCTAGTTTATTTCCATTCTGTATGTAAACAAGTTTCAGTTATTGATTAATGAAATGAAGTGTTATTTCCATTGCATATTTGTTTCTATGGTTATTTGTGTATTTTTTTGTGTTTTTGCATAAATCCGGATCAGTGGTATTAGAGCAATCTGCTCTTTCTCGATCCTTCTTTGCATGTCCCCAACGAGGGCGGGGTATAAGGAGTTAGGGCTTGATCTGGTTGAACCTTTGCAAGATCAGCCTCACAAATCCCGATGGACACCCATGGGGGATGAAAAGAAAGATGAGGGCACAAAAGATCCTATCAAAATGTTGCTCAAGGAGGCCCTTGAAAAACAAAGGAAAGCGATGATGGATAACTTCGCCCAGATCCTTCAATGACTTCCCACTGGCGGCGCATCTGCATCTAGCAGCCACTTTGGAGGTGCAATCCCTTTTAAGGTACAAGTAAACTTTGAGATTCCCATATTTGATGGTCGAATAGATGCATATATCGTAGATAAATGGTTGAATCTATTAGAAGGATATTTCTCGGTTCATGACTTTTCTGACCGGGAAAAGATTACTTTTTCTCTACTCAAAGCCGCCCCCCATGTCAAGGACTGGTGGGAGACCTACTGTGAGAGAAAGGATGAGGAGGAACCCTCTCTATTCTTATCCATACCCACTTGGAATTATTTTTGAGATGCCATAAAGGGACAATATTATCTGATGGGGAGCTATGAGGACAAGTACATCCAGTGGACTATGCTGCGATAACCAAGAGATCAAGATGTGCATGAGATGATGAATCTGTTCCATACTCTGTGCACGAAGTTGGGTATCAAAGATTCAGAGAAACATTTGGTGCTGAAGTACTGCAATTGTCTGCACAGATACATTCAGGAGGAAATGGAGTTCCTCGACATCTCCTCGCTTGGTGCGGCATATCGGTATGCTGCCAAAATTGAGCAAAAATTCAAACATAAAAAGCGATACTTTGGATCTGTGAATCAGAAGCAAGGGAAAGGTGCCCCCAAATCGTAGAACCAAGGACATAGCCAAGGCATGGTGACTCAAGAAAACTTTCCAAAGTCATAAGCAAAGAGCAACACTGCAAAGCTGAAGAAGGAAGCGGGAAAGTGGTGCGAGTTCCATAAGAGCCCCACTCACAACACAAGTGAGTGTCAGGCTAAGCAGTCACTGGTGGCTGAGATAAAGGCTTCTAAATCAGATGCATACTCTAACACTGAATTTGAACCCGAGAAGGGGAATGACAGAGGGAAGAATATTATTGATGCAGATCCCAACGCCACCGTTGCCACCAAGAAAATCCAAAAGTAAGAACCATAAGATTTAGAGGGGGAGGAGCATCTTTTCCACTCCCAGATGTGGGTAGAGGGTTCCCCACTACAGTTCATCATCGACAGTGGGATCCAAAAGAACCTGATTTCAATAGAGGTCATGAAGCGGTTGGGTTTGCTGACCACAACACACCTACATCCGTACACCATCGGGTGGCTTCACCAAGTACGAGATCTTCACGTCAGCCATCAGTGCTGCCTTCCCTACAGCATCAAGCCCTTCACCAATGAGGTATTATGTGATATTTCTCCTCTTGATGTTTGTGATGTATTATTAGGTCAACCATACTTATGGAAGCGACATGCTGTGTATGAGTCCCAGCCTCACGTTGTTATTATTACGTTCGGAAATAATTTGTACAAGATACTAGAGGTATCACCCCCTACCACTATCTCTTTGGTTACTGCAAAACAATGCAGTAAGCTCATTTCCAAAACCAGGAAGTTTGTTTTCTTGATGATCCACCCTCAGGGCAAGAAGAAGATCATGGCCACAACCTCTAGACAGGGCCCCTCCGCACGACCAAAACAAATGGACAAGGTTGTGGAGGAGTACCGAGACATATTCACCTCACCCACCAGGGTGCCTCTCCACTATCAAGTCAAGCACCCCATCGATTTGACCCCAGGTGCACCGCTGCCCAATGGACCGATCTATCACCACTCTATTCTAGAGAATGATGAAATCAAGAGGCAAATTCAGGAGCTGCTGCAGAAGGGTCACATCCGGCCAAGTTCATCGCCCTGTGGGAGCCCGATCATGTTGGTACAGAAAAAGGATGGGACTTGGAGACTCTGTATTGACTATCAGGTGTTGAACAAGATCACTGTCTAGAATAGGTACCTGATCCCATGGATTGATGACCTCTTGGACCAGCTTAAAGGGGAAAAATATTTTAGCAAGATCGAGTTAATGTCTGGGTATCACTAGGTACTGATCAAACCGTCCGATGTATGGAAGACTGCCTTCAAAGCCAAGGAGGGCCTTTTCGAATGGCTGGTCATGCCTTTCGGGCTGAAAAATGCTCCTGCAACCTTCATGAGATTGATGGACAACATCTTGCTACCATTCACCAACTCATTTGTAGTATTGTACTTGGATGACATCCTGATCTTCAGCCAGACTTGGGAAGAGCACCTCCACCACATTCGACAGGTCCTCCAAACATTGCGGCAGCACAAGTTGTGTGCCAATTTGGACAAGTGCACTTTTGGCATGACCCAGGTTCAGTATTTGGGATACATTATTGATGACTATGGGGTACATGTGGATCCAACCAAGATCCAAGTCATTCCCCCCAACTACTCTAACAGAGCTTTGCAGCTTTTTGGGCCTTGCTAATTTCTACCGCAGGTTCGTGTTGGGATTCTCTCATATCACTTGGCCCTTGAGTCAAGTCACCAAGGGAGGAGCGAAAGCAAAATTATTTTGGTCAGAAACTGAGCAGAAGGTGTTTGCAGAATTGAAACATCGCCTCTATTGTGCCCCAATGCTCACATTACGAGACTTGCAACAACCATTTGAGATCGAGACAGATGCCTGTGACTATGCTATTGGGGTAGTCCTTACTCAATAAGGGCATCCAATGGCATATCACAGTGAGATACTGTCAGACACAGTCCGCAAATATCCCACTTATGACAAAGAGATGTATTCCATTGTACAGGCTTGTTGGCAATGGAAGCATTAGATTTTGGGGAAGGAAACGATTATCCACACAGACCACCGACCCCTGTAATCCATGCAGACACAAGGGAAGTTACAAAACGATCGCCATCAGAAGTGGTCCACATATCTACAATAGTTTCATTTGAACATCAAGTACAAGAAGGGAAGCACCAATAATGTTGCATACTGCCTCAGCTGACCACCAATCGTGGCGATAATGACCATGCTCAACTCTTGTGGGCACGAGAATTCTTATTGGCCGCTTCTCTACAAGAGCGATCCAGAATTCAGCCACACATACCAGATGCTCTTGGAGAGAAACCAAGTTCCAAAATTTCACCTCTCAGATGTACTACTGTGTCACATGGGACACCGGTGTGTTCCTTCAAGCAAGTGTGCCAAGGTGATTTGGGAAGCGCACTATAGTCAGGTCGCTGGGAATTTAGGGGTCGAGAAAATAGTGGCAGTACTGCAGAATTATTTTTATTGGCCGAACCTTCGACAGGACATCGGGAAGTACATCTGATCCTGCACTACTTGAGTGATTGCCAAACCATCCATCAAGAAGCAAGGCCTCTATACTCCGTTTCCTACCCCTAGTCGACCTTGGGAATCCATCTCCATGGATTACATGTCAGGTCTTCCTTCTACTAAGCATGGCAATGACTGTGTGTTTGTGGTCATTGACAGAATCTCTAAGATGGCCATAATGGTGGCCTGCAAGAAGAATATCACAGTAGAAGCCACTGCTAAACTCTTATTTGAACGAGTGTGGGTACACTTTGGTATCCCACAGTCTATAATCTCAGACCGAGATAGCAGGTTCCTTAGTACATTCTGGTCTAGCCTATGGTCAATGCTAGACACCAAGCTCACAAAGTCCACAACTTTCTATCCCCAGACTGATGGCCAGATAGAGGTCATCAACAGGATGATCGCACACATTTTTCACATGTACAACTCAAAGCATCCATGCACATGGGATGAGAGCCTCCCCTATGTACATCACAACTATAACCGGGCCCTCCACAACTCAACCAACCACAACCCATTTCAGGTGGGCTTGGGATTCTAGCCACTATGTCCCATTGATGTAGCCATGCCATTTGTAGCTACTCAGGTTGATTCAGCTCATATCCAGTTTGAAGTTTTCAAGGCAAACAACTTCATTGAGTGCATTCAGCACATTGTCCAACAGGTTCATGAAATATTGGACAGATCCAATGCTTAGTACAAGCAACGACATGATCAACATCTGGTGTAACACAACTTCCATGTGGGCGACAAAGTGTGGCTACATTTACAGAAGGAGCACCTCGTTGGACCCCACTGCAAGGTTTTCCCGCTCCGATATGGGCCATACACCATCACCAAGGTTGTCGGGGACAATGCCTTCGAGCTCAATATTCCACCATTCCTTGGTCTGTACCCAGTGTTCAATGTGGACTGCCTTCGGCCCTACTTTCCACCTCTACTGGACACATCAGACATGGAAAAACAAATCACATCAACAGAGTTAAACCCCGACTGCATGGAACAAGCCACAACTGATTAGAGTATGGACACATAGATCAAGAACACCCACCAGCAGAAGATTCAACTATATCGATTTGTCAAAGCAAGCCAACTCCTTCACCAGAAAAAGTGGCTCACTGGGGACCAAGTTCAACAAAATTTTCCTCATCTCATGGAGGCACTCAACGCAATGGGGACCATTGCTTCCTAAGGGGGGAGGAATGATCTAGGAGGATATTGGTGGGCAGCCACCTATTCCTCTTAGACCCCCATCATTGTTTCTTTCAGTTTTCCAGTTTCCTTAATTGTAGCACAATTTACTATTTTTGGCAGTTTTTGGGTCCTAAACTTCCGGAGCCGTTTTGAGGCCCTAAACGATGTTTTTTTGGCAACGAATGGTCGGGAAAATATGAGTCCGTTTTGGACTCAATTTTTATTTATTTATGGATGTATTCCTTAAACAGATCTTTCTAACGATGTATCATGCACGTCAAATGGAGGTAGTATGCTAAAGTTACGACCCCGAGAAATTGATGTACCAAGTTACCCAACGGGGCCCACATTAAGGAGTTTCACCTCCTAGGGTTAGGTTTTTGGATGTGTAGGGTTTCCATTGTTTCTCAATAATATATATGCCTTTGAGCCTCATCGTAACATAGAGTTTAGAGGCATGTAGCCACCACATCTCTTCTCAGAGATAAGCTACTAGCACTCTAGCTAGTTTATTTCCATTCTGTATGTAAACAAGTTTCAGTTATTGATTAATGAAATGAAGTGTTATTTCCACTGCATATTTGTTTCTATGGTTATTTGTGTATTTTTTTGCGTTCCTGCATAAATCCGGATCAATCCAGGTACAAACAACAGCTTCGGAACCTACATTACAGAGGCAAAGGGTAGAACAACCACCTCTATAATTCCATCCAATACAATAGGTTGATCCACCACTACTTGTAAATATTGATGTGCAGGATATTGAAAGCAATCTCGAGGAGGATATCTCTCCCTCCACTTATTTATTCCCTATCACAATTCCTACCATCTTCGCACAAACTATTTCAATAACCTAGTCAGCTTGAGATCTTTTTGAAACTATAATTTCTAAACATAATTTTGTTGAGATTAATCGCTCCCAGATTCTTACTTTCACTAATGGTACACCTGCAGTATCCTCACCTATTCCTATTGCTACTCCTTTTTCTCCTTTACCCATTTTTTGTCAGTATGTCGATCCCTACCCTTGACACTTCCCAAACTACCCCTATGGTTACAATGTTTGAAGGAGACATTTCGATAGCTAAGGAAGTGGTTGATTTTGGCGATAATGCTGTTGTCTCATTGGGGGAGTAATTTTGGAGCAGAAAGGAGAAAGATGTAGTAAAAAGACCATCCAAAAGATCCAGGGAAGGGACCTTTAAAAAAGGTTCAATACAAAATCATATCTTATCAAAGAGAACTTCCAATGATGTTAATAAGGAAGACTTAGATATTGCAGCTGCCATGGGAGCATTTTCAAGGGAAAATTATGACTTGGTTTCCTTTCTCAACAAGGAAGTTGAGGAAAAAGAAGAAGAACTGCATAGGTCTAAGTAGTATCAAGTATAGGAAAATGTAAAACATCTATTGGAATATATTAAACCCACTCACAACTTAGGATAAAATAATTAATCATTATTTGATTAATTATTCACCCACTAGCTTAATTAGTTGGCATCCACTTGCACCTTAAAGTCAATACATGCCATTTATATCCTAGGAATGATTTATTTCCAATTCTGGGTTGATCTTGACCACCTTTTAACCATCCATAATTAGTATACAGGACTTTACAACAGATTCTTCTTTATTCTGCTTTTTCTGCTTTTCCTGCTTTTCTATGGATAAGATAAAAGCTAGTCAACTAGGAAACTGGGAGCTTTTGTTTCCAACCCATCCTCCATTAGTTTTTCTCCATTTTCTAGGATTAGCATGTTTTTTCCATCTCCTTGAAAACTCACTCATGCTTTTTCCAACTCGTGAGGTCCTTGATATATTTGGTAAGTGCTTTAGCCACCTATGGGGGTTTGCTAAATTTTGGTAAGTCAGCTTTTTGAGCTTTATGAAAATTTTCCATAAAATTCGATTTTCCTATGAGGGATGTACTATTGATGTACACTATTATTCATAATTATTAAATGGAAGTATGCACATCAATATTCATCTCTTCATTCATGTGATTCAGTCTCTTTTCTTCTCTCTATTGTTCCTGTTTATGCTTGTGAGAATTCTTAGTAGAAAGATCTATTTATTGTGATTATTCTTAGCATCATTGCACATAGAATTGATCTATTATTTCTACATGGTATCAGAGCTACAAGGTTGATCAAGTTCTACAGAGTTGAGGAGCGCATCCAGTCTCCTATCCCTCTCTGAAGAAGAGCTTGTCTAGCTTACAAGATTTTCTCCTAGTTTGTTTTTGTAGGTTGCAGAGAGTATATCCTAGAGCATATCAACAAATTCAATATGGATTCAAAATTTTCTCTACTATATCCTTTCAACTATGCTGATTGGAAGCCAAAGATGAGCGCATACTTGAAGAGGCAATGTCTCTTTGATGTCTCCATTGGTGCATTGAGTGAACTTGAGTCTTATGAAGAGAAGATTGATTGGCTAAATAATTGTGATAGAGATTATGGAATTATGTGTTTGGGAATGTCTCCAAATATGTATCATCTCATATATTTTGCTGAGTATCCATTTGAGCTTTGGAAGAACTTGGACAAAGCTTTTGGTTTGCAGGAAATTGAAGATGTAGCATGGAGCGAACCTAACATCTCCTCTTGTTCTCTCTCTCAAGATTTCTTGGCCTCTACATTCTCTGATATAGTTGATCATGATGAAGAAGTTTCTCATACAGTTCATGTTGTTGCTTCCCTCTTTGATTCGAATGCTTCCTCCTTCAATCAAGAAGCAAATATTGAAGAGCCATCTTTTTCTGTGTCTCTTGAAGGTGATTTTTCTTCTTGTGATACTATTGATGAAAAATAAGCAACATATGGAGCTGTTGCTGATATTGATTATGATCCTATAACCCATTCATTTTTCTCTAAATCTCCTATCTTAGATTCTGAGATCTGTGTGCCAGATTCTTCACACCTTTTGCATACCTCTCTCATTGATGGTGCGCAACCCAGTGACTTCTAGGATGTTTGCTTAACCACATCAAGCCTTCTTTGTGTCATACCACTTACCTTACTTGATCTCATGTGCTTCAGCATATCCTCCTTTGTTCTTGGAATCAATACTCAGATCCTTCTTGAATATTTTGAACATCTCCTTATTTCCTCCTTTCATACAGAGGATTCATTACCAGTGTATTCCCATGAGTCTATTGATATGCTTATATGTGATCCTTTCGATTCTGATTTAGAAGAATATTTTCAGGTTGATACACATATAATACCACCATCCATACCATCTACCATACCTCTGAATAATCCAAAGACTATACAAATCCCAAGCTCACTAGTTGATTCCTCATTGGTCTCTTATGCAATGATATTTATCTTACATGGTTTGAAGTCTTTCCTAACTTTCAGTGGCTGGTTATCCATGTCCTTAGTTATATATGATCTGATATTAAACATGTTTGGATCTGTTCTAAACACTTATGGTTCAGATCTTATGCCCATCCATCATTCATATTTTTACACCTATCAGTTTTCCCCAGTTGCTCATAGTTTTCCTAGTCTATACCTATATCCTCATGGAGCCATTGAAGCCTTTGTCCTTGCTGTTCCATATGATAATATTTCTTATATATCAGAATTTTATCAGCCTCATATCAGATCTATACAGGTGCTACATCAGATTGGAATATTGACATGTGATCCACATCATAATTTTGCAGCTATTCAGGGAATTGGGTGTGAAATAAATTGTCTTAACTTTTGTACTCTTTGGGAAGGAGTATGCACAGATCTCTTTTCAATTTCAGATTATGTTTGAAGATCAGAGTTTGACAATAGAAAGAAGCATTCAGATAATGATCCTACTTCATCAGTTGATGAGATACAAGGAGTCTCTCATCTTCCTCCTTGCAGGTTCTACACTCTAGCGCATGATCATGGAGTTCATGATTTATTCAACAAGTCCTTCATCCATAAGTAGTTCAGTCAGCTCATTAAAGTGAAGATGAAGATATTTTGAAGACAGATTTCAAATTCTGTG
>LPNX010852041.1:131318-142402 GCA_001517045.1 Pseudotsuga menziesii | reverse complement strand
TTGACAACTCACTCATTCTTTTTCCAACTCGTGAGGTCCTTGATAGATTTGGTAAGTGCTTTAGCCACCTATGGGGGTTTGCTATATTTTGGTAAGTCAACATTTTGAGCTTTATGAGTTGTTTCCATACAATTCGATTTTCCTATGAGGTATGTACTATTTATGTACACTATTATTCATAATTATTAAATGGAAGGATACACACCAATATTCATCTCTTCATTCATGTGATTCAGTCTCTTTTCTTCTCTCTATTGTTCCTATGTATGCTTGTGAGAATTCTTAGTAGCAAGATCTATTTCTTGTGCTTATTCTTAGCATTGTTGCACATAGCATTGATATATTATTTCTACAACATCAACATGAGTTGCGGGATTTAAAGAATGATTATGAAGATAAGTTGAAGCAACTCCATGACCGCGACGATCTTCTCAAGCAACAACTTGAAGAAGCACAAGGGTTGAATGATAAGCATACTCAAAGGATTGCCACCCTTGAAAATCAACTCAAAGAGTTTCAATATATATTTGTTGACTCTTCTTTCTATACATTCACAGAGGAGGAATTCAAACAGTTGTCTTATAGAATTCATGATGGCATTTATCAGCGAATGGTTAGTCTCTTTGAAGGACTTAGTGCGATGCAAGAAACATACAATTCCTTCGAACGCCAATCATACCTCCTCTATGATAACAATTGAATGAGGAATGAAGCAAGGAAATCGTATGACACTCTAGTGGATTAGCAGAAGCACATTCGAGATAGACCTGATGATATGCATGTCCTAGACAAGATTAAGCTCAAAAGAATTAAGATTTCACTAGAAACATGGGAAAATGTATGTGAACTAGTAGAGTCCATCATTCAAGATGGATAGGTGACTTGTAAAAAGAGACGGTTTCCCACAGAAACTTTGCTAGATTTTTTAGACCTGCACTACTAGATCCAATTGAATATTTTATGCCTCTAAAGCTCAAATTAGAACAGGTCAAGAGGTATTTTGCAAAGGCTAAGGAATAGATTCAACAAATTAATCAAATTTACATGGCTGAAATCAAGGATTGGATTGAGTCACGTCTCACATCGTAGATGATGATTGAACTCTTCCTCCGAGAATGGGGAAAGTTTAAGAAAAGAGAGATCGAGTCCTTGGTTTGCAAGGCCCAACTATAGCTTGGACATGCCCAGTATTATGATATACAAGATTTATTGGATGTATTTTCCAAGTGGCATTCAGCTCTTGGAAAATCTTAAAATTTCTATTTTGTAACCCCATATCTTTGGAATATATTATTTCTTTGTAACATATTGTAATAATTATTTAAAGAGGAGGGATGTAATAACCCAAAAATTCATAAAATTTAATTTTTTTAAAGTGACATAAAATGTCTAAAGTCGCAGCTAAGTAACTGCTAATGGTTAGCGGAAAATGAAATAGTTTATAAAAGAACATGGGATTGCTTATTTAAATGAACTTGTAAACTAATGGATGAAATCTTAAAGACCCTTGTTAGTACTATTAATGACTTAAAAACTTTAGTTCTATCAGAGTTAGAAAAGGACTTGCATTTTGTTGCTGCTAGATATACTGATGATTAACTTTTGTCAAGTAGGTAAGAATTCTTGTATGATATCGGGGCTTACTTAGCATTCTGCTAACTCAATTGGACTACTAGTTCCTTACAAGTTTAACATGTAAGCGTAAGATCCAATAGGTGTTATTTAAAATTACGTCGAGAACTACTTCCCTAGCATGATTAAGATGCTAGTTTTAAAAAAGGTTTAAATATGCTGCTTGTCTTCAAGAAGGTAATGTCAATTCTTTTTCTGTTGTTATAAATCCATAGTTGTTTTTATAACTAACACGATAACGATTTTCTATAAAAAATATAAACAAGGGTGTAAAATGCAAGAGAAAGTACTTACCAAAGTTCCTTTAATCGTAAGAAGATTATTCTCTAAGAATCCTAAAGAATACGATTTGGTTTTCTTGTGTTTATAGCATTGGTTATTTATAATTCTCATACAGAGAATAGAGCTCATGGTTTTGAGATTAAGTTCACTTCAAACTTGTTTAGTGATCTCGCAGCTATTCTCACTTCAATACTCAAAAGATGTCCTTCTCTTAAAGCATGATCAAGTTACCTATGTTTTTCAATTAGAATTTTAACGATGAGTTATTAGGAAATTATCGGAATTCTCTAACATTGTTAGTCTTCAGTTTCTTGATCATTCCTTCATCAAAAAAGTATAAAGGTTATGTTTTTAGAAGTTTATGGCTTTTCCTTTTTACTATAGTTATAAGCTATATTATAACCATCTCATAACTCTTTACTATTTCTAAAATTACACCATCTATTCGACTTGTTTGAAAGCATGATGATCTTCTAGGATAACAATAGTATTTAAGTTATAACCTAAGGTAGAATACCTAAAACAAACCACTATGATGAAATCAAATGATGGTAATCATATATTATATAGTTTGAAATGATTATTGGTTTTGAAATAATGCAAATGTTTGATTGCAGCGCTGACTATAGGTTTCAACCCACACTTGGAGAAGTATTTGGAAGGACACATGGATATGTTACATCCACTCGAGGGTTGACTTAAAAGCTTGAAACCCTACTCATTTGCTTGTGAAGCGAGAGTTCCTCCTTTGTGTTGGTCGAGTTGAGAGCTCGCAACCATGAGAGACCTGTAACCACCTTCAAACCTTTGGCAATGCACCTGCAACTTCTACGCTGTGATTGTTGGGAGAGGTCATTGATGGTTTCAGTCTTTCTGAGTGTTGAAAGGTTACAGCGAGAGTGAGTGTTGGCTTTTCATTGGGGCCCAAAGACTGTGCTTGTATCCAACCTGCAATTGTTCACCCATAGCTTTTTCCTTCGTATACTTGAGTCGATTTTCTTGTGTTTCCTTCAGAGAGGTGACTTCACGTCTTCTCCCCTTTCGGCATGGTGCCAAATGTGACTTGGTGTGTCCATTAATCCTCAGCTTCAGCTCCAAGTTTCCACAGGTAAGGATTTACCCTAAAATTAGGTTTAAATTTGTTTTCTTATAAGGGTTTTTAGAAATTTTAAGCAAACAAGTATTGATAAAAATACGGTTTGATTCTTGCAGGTCTTTGCTCCCGACTCCAATCACTAGTACAAAATGAGGAATTAGCTATTAGGTGACCAAAAATTCTAGTCACCACAAGTTTTTCAAGTGACTTAATACTAAATATGAGCAATTTTGATTGACCCAACTATAAATGACTAAAATTAACGACTAATTTAGTCACCAGTTAGCAAATATGACTAAATAATATGTGACAGAGTTTAAAATGACTAACATAAATGACTAATTTAGTCACGACATAAAAAATGACTACCTAGAATAATATGAATTAGTCATTTATGTTAGTCATTTTTAATTGTGTCATGGAAAATTGCAATTGTGACAATGAATTGTTACAATTTAGTAAATTTTGTAAATTGTCTACCTTCTATCTTCGAATATGTGCAGGTTAACAATTTTGAATCCAAAATGGAATTTGTGGGGTTAAAAATATCTAGTGTTTTCCCAGGTGGTCGGGATAGTGTTAGGGTGTTGTGGATTATCGCAGATGATGTGCTTTAGACGTTCATATTGATTTCTAGATATAATATTGGGATCCCAGATTCCAGATGATATATATGTTGGAAAACCCTTTTTCTGTAATGGTGCCATGCACCTTGATCTTCAGAAATCCAACATAGCAATTGCCCGGAATTTTTCTTGACCATCTAGTGTGTGACATCTCAACAATGGAAAAAATTGCAAATTTTGACAAGAGTTTTTATATATATATATATATATATAGATCAATTTAGTGCTAATGTTCATGACGTCCTGGTCATGTGTCATAGCTCAACAATAGAAAATATTGCATTTTTTTACGAGGGGGTCTAAATATATATAGATCATTTTAGTGCTAGTGATCACAATGCCCTAGCAAGACACCAAATCGATGATGCATTTAATGTCCAGTCTCCTTTCATGCAATAGTGACTCCATTTTCCCCTCCATTCCATCATCTTGATCTCAAAAGAATTCATAATTGAGAGTGCAATAAGAGTAATCCATTGTTGTTATTATGTGCACTTAAAAATACTCATAAATACATGATATTATTTGCTTTAATGGATTGCTAACCTACCAGAAATATTTATTACTAAAATGTCTCATGAATGTCACTTAAAGTCACCATCAAAATTTTTTTTCTCACCAATTTTCATTATTCCATCCCTAAATCTATAATTTGGAGACAATATTTTAATTGATTATCTTATATATATGTGTGAGTTTTTGTTTTTTTTGCATTTCTAAAGGTCACCATCAAAAACAATATTTTAATTGATTTATATATATATATATGTTTGATTTTTTTTTTCATTTCTAAATTTAATTTTTAGTATTTTTGTTGCAATTAGATGGTGTAATATTAATATTTGATATCAACAGTTTTATTATTCTAAAATAATTTTTATCAAATTTAAGATTGATAAAAATTTCCTTTCTTGTTATTTTGAATGGTAAAGTTTTTTTTTCATTGTGCATTTAGACTACTATGCTATTATATACATCTACATAATACCCTTTACAAAAATGAAAGAAATCACACATGCATATTTATGAGAGAAGAAACCGTATTTATTTTACAATGAATCAATTTGATGAAATGGTTACAAAAAATTCTATCATCTATTAATTTATTTATAGGGTAAATTTGTTTTTTTTCATTTCTAAATTTAATTGATGAATATTCCAAACCCGCAAAAACCCAGAGAAATATTGAGCATTCTAAGAAGTCACCATTGAAGTAATGCCAAAAGGTGAGCATTCCAAGAAGTCACCATTGAAGTAGTGCCAAAACGGTTCAACATATTTTGATGCGCCCCCTTCCGACTCGTCTGTTCCTTGATTCCACTCATTGAGGTAGTTTTCATGTTGATCATTGATTTGATTTGGGGTTTGGGAATTGCAAATACTCACTGTAAATCTGATCAGAATGAGATGAATTTGGCACATGGATGAGTTTCAGGGGCATACATGAAAACTAGTATTGGTGGGGAAGGATCTTGTATTTTTCCATGGAAGAGGTGTTGCCGCCTTTCACACACCTGGGTCACGTGGCAGAAATATTCAAGCCACTCGGTGTGTCCTTGGGGGCAAGTCTCGAGTCAAGGCTGTCACCTTGTTCTTGAATCCTCCGTTTAGGCTCAACTCCTAACGAAGCCAAGGGGGGTAGACCCTATTAAGTTACTAAGGCTAATTACTTAGTATGGTGATGTTAAACTAAATGAATTACTTAGGAGTTTGAAATTTAACCATAAACAACCATAGATGACAAGATACAAAATGAGCGCACGAAAGCACAATGCTGAGACACAATATATATATATATATATATATATATATCAAGAAAATAACCAGTGCCTTAAAATGGAGTCAATAGATAATCAAAGTACTTGCATGTACTTGGAGTGAATGTTTTGCAATTGCCTCTTGGTACGTTTTAAGTTAATGTGAAATATGAGTTGATTAAAATTAGGTGATGGGGTGGACTCCAGATATACCCGAGAGTACTTGGAGTATGTCCAAAACTAAACCTTCACGGCTACCCGCAAGGAATATGTGGGCTGAATGGAGTATTTGGGGCTATTTTTCATAATGAACCCATTAGGGTGTGACAGAGATCGGCGCCCTGAGGTCACTTTTCAGGAGTTCCCACTTCCTTTGGGTATTTTTCCACCGTAATGGTTTGATCTAGGTGTTGGATTTTCACTTGATGGTTTGTCAATTTGGGAGAGTGAATCCTAATTATACTAGTCACTCAAGTGATTTTGATACAACTTGAATAATTGGACAAACCGCAACCAAGTGTTGAGCATACACATCGGAGTCTTGTCAATTTTAGTAAATTTTGAGATGGATGTTCTTGTTAAAAAGAAAATCCTCCAGGAACCTCTTTCAGTCCAAGTGGACCTCAATAGGGGAATCAAGGAGGGGTTGATTTTATTATGGTTACTGAAACAAATGATGATATCAAATGAAACATAAAAAGATAAGCAAACCACAATTTTGTAATTAGACTACCACGAACCTTTCTTCACCTTTCGGCTCAAAAGGAGGCTCATGGGGTAAGTATTAAAGTTACTTTGAAACCAATATAAATGATTTTAAATCAAAGTATACTACGCTACATATTAGTACTACACTAGATTGAAAAAAGATGAACGAAAAGCAAAAAATGACACGGACGCAAATCCCCCCAAGGGGGATGGGGAATGGGCTCGAAAGAGCCTATTCAGAATTCTTTTTATTACCAGCGGTTACAATATCAAAAAAATGATATGATTCCTCTTGATTCTTATATAGAATGAAACCAAGAGCTTACAAAGTGCAAAAATTAAAGATTTTAGTCAAAAAGGGAGACCGCTGGGGGGATTTAGAAGGCCCAAAAGTCACATTCGAACATAAGCTCCTCCTCTTTTCTGTTATACCTGATAAAAACCAGCAAGATCATTAGACTGAAATATTCCCAAAATCACTCTGAAAGTACCTTTGGGTCAGCTTACTTTAATCCAAAAAAAAGCTAAGTTAAAACTAGTTAAAAAAGGTAAAAACGGAACCAAGGAAAGCAAGCTTTCCTTGGGATCTTGGATTTAATTTTAGGAAGCCAATATGATATGCATTGATTGCTATATTTATCTTTTATAACAGAAAACAAAAATCTAATTCATGCAAGCTACAAATTCTCTTTAAAATTCCATGCAAAAAGGACGATTTCCCTAAAGCTAGATCTAGAATGCTTATGAAACCTTTTAAGAACAAGATCTAGATTATGGGATTTGAGAAGATAGATCTATGTTAAATTTAATTTAAGATAATATATCTAAACAATATAAAAGCTGTGAACAAATTAACCAGGTAAAAAAATTTATTTTGAAGGATGAAAAGGAGAAGAGAAGTGCTTGTTGCTGAAGCAGATCTACAATGGAAACTTGTTAGTGGAATACATAGGGGAAATGTCTTCAAAAAGATTTTGGATGTATAGTGGAGTAAAACTAGATCCACAGCTCATCCAATCCTTGCTACCTGAAAGCTAAACACACAATCCTACACGAAACCTCATGAGATCTGGATATATATATGAAAAGGAGACAAGAATTACATGCAAATAAACTTATTAAACATGTATAATCTAGATATTCTAATTTATATGCTATGAGATATAAGGAAAACAAGTAACCTTACTTGCCCAACTATACTCCTATTGATTCAGCTAAATCGTTCAAGCCATATAGGGTTTAGATGCAGAATTTGATAGAAAAAATGCCAACATCGATAGCCGTAAGAAAATGCTTAATCCACACATATGAGAGCACTACACCATTTGGCCTCCAAAGCTTCTTTACTTCAACAATAAAAAGATTACAAAAGTATTACAATCGCAAGCCCTTCAATCCAACTCTAAATAGCTTGGAAGAGGAGGCTTATGCTTTGATTTATACAAAAAATAGGAGATCTAGCCCAGGGGGGGCACAAATCCCAAGGAGACAGATCAAATCAGCTGATGGAGAGTCAATCAATGTAGATATGAAGCTGAGCTGATCCTGCTTGTCAACCGGAGGGTTGATTAAGCCGACACATCGGTCCATAGAGCATCTAGGAGAGTCCACACATGTGGAGGAGAGAGAGAAGGCACAATTCCCCATAAAGACTGTTGAAGATCAACTTTGGATCTGATTTGATCACCTCCTTTAGTCAAGGATTTGTCAGATCTAGTCAATCTGGTTCAGATCTGATTGATTTCAATCAAATCGGCTGAGAATCCACTGATCTATGATTTTGGATTTGGTCCATTATTCATCAATTTATTAATTAAACTAATCAATAATTGATTTTTGAGGCTTTCTGACCTGAGTGATGGAAAATCACTCAAAACTAGGAAATAGTGGGTCCATGGGTTGACGTGGTGCCCTTAGCTTGAAAATGAGCACCTACACGACTGAAACTGATTATTTGGCCCACTTTTATTACAAAATCAATTTTTCTAATTAAACTATTAAAAAATAGCCTAAGTTTTGGAAAAATTAAAATTTTAATAAAAAACACTAAAAAAACTAATAAATTGAAAAATTGAAAAAACCTAGGGGGACTTATACATGTTCATATGACTCGACCATGATGTATAGCATGTTTATACATTGACACATAGACTCTAATAACCTCAATAGTCCTAAATGCCAAGCCGACCACCCCAACTTTGGAGGTATGGAGTGAAAAACTCAGAAATTATCAATCATTTATTCAACAACCAATAATAACCAAGGGAATAAACACCCTGGGATGATCGGATTGACAAATAAAATCTACGAGACCGAGTCTTTGACAGACACTATCATGCTAGAACATTTATTACAATTCCCCCATGGGGCATGAACATGTGATATAGTACAACAAGCACTTCTCAGAAGTACTTCCAAAGGTCTTCTGAAGTCTGAACAAGTTATCCTTGTCCGGTTCACGAGGCTCACTTGATAAAAAAACCACTAAGTACAACTTAGGTGGTAACATTCCGACTCCAACTGTGGGACGTGTGCTCGATCTGGTCTTTAAGGCAAGGAGAGGATACGAGAACACCAGAATCTTTGGTTTATATACCCTGTAAAAACATCTCAACTTGACAAGAAAAACCTCAGTAGCACAAGTTTTTGAAAAAACCAAATGAACCATTAAGCTGATTTATTTAAACAAAATAAACGTAACTAACTAAAAGAAGCAAAGTTTTTTTTTTTTTATAGCTAAAAATGGAAATGCAGAAAGTAAATGCTCTCTTTCAAGGAGCTTATTTTCCTACTCTAAGCATGATATAAAAAAGGTTAAGTGTAATCAGAAATCCAATGTAACCACCTAAGCATTTTATTAACATAATTTTTTTTTACCTTGTCTTTGGTTACCGACCAAAGTAAGGATACCTTATTCAGAAATTGCAAAACTGCATGATGATTCAGAATGGGAGGGATCGATGAGAGATCATAGGCATGAATAATGTCATAAAAATTCTTCCCCAACTTGTATGTGCTCATGCAGGTTGCTTCTATCCATGATTAGATAGGACTGATATACCAATCAGAATGATGAGGCAGACTGACTACATCATCATACTGATCACTGGGGCTTATCAAATGATAACTAGTTACACAAGTCCCAAGTAGATCCAAATCATAAGGAGCCTCTATATGTGAAAAATATGGTTGAGATTGATATTCCACTGACTGCATCGCATCTGACTTTTCACAATACTGTTTCTCAATATATTCATTACTGACACCCTTGTGCTGCTCTGCATGATAAGAATCTGAGTGATCACATGAAAATTCTGAATGCTCCTATTTCATACTAAATTTTTCCCATACATCCAGATCCATGCTCCCCTCTATGGACGTATCGTAGATTGGAATTCCACAAATTTTTGAATAGACACTCCCCTTGTTGACATATCCTGGATGGGATTCTCCATAAGATTTTCACAATTTGGATTATCTATGAAATTCCAATAGTCATCACTCCCATCCATGTCATATGTGGGGGACTCTTCATCCATGGCATCATGCTCTTGCCTATCCATGTCTTCCTTGTATTCATAACAATCTTCTTTAGATAAAATGTTACAAGGCAATAAACTTTCCAAGCCTTCATCAACATGAGGAGAACAAGGTCTAGTGTCACCACAGACTGTATTGATCTTATCATAGGTTTCTTTATAGGATTTTGTTATGATATCATGAAGAGGATATTCAATATTATCTTCAATCAAGGAAATCTTTTGGACATATTCAATGGGATCACTTGGTATGTGTTGCTCAGTGGATTTCTCTAGAGGGATTTTTGGAAAGATATCAGCATTGCAATACACTTGAGAATACACCAAATCTTCAATGTCTTCAGCTATGGTGACATGAGGAGAGTCTTCAACAATTTGTTCCATCATGGGCTCCTCTTGAAGCTCTTCAATAGGATCATCCTGGATTTTTCCTTCCTCAGAATCTTGCTGTATATTGGGAGATACCTCATAATAAGCTGCTTAATTGCTTCCTTTCTTGAATAACTATGAGGAAACTCTTTGATGGGAGTATCATGGATTTACTCTTCACTTAAATGTTCAAGAAGTGATTCCAATTCTTCAATAATTTGTATCATGGAAAAAGGTCCATCATATGTTTCCATGTGATACTCTATCCCAGATAGTTAGAAGGTATAGATATTTTCAAGGAACTTTTCCAAACCATTCATACTACCCCTACCATCATGCCACTACTCTAAAAACATCCAAAGGAAGCTTGGAAAAGAAGTTATACATTTATTAGGAATGCCCTGATAGAACCAACAACAGGCCTCACCCCAAAAAGTACTAGCAAAAATTTCCATCATATTGTCTTCATGAAGAATATTGGAGTTAGCAATCAACTGAAGGAAAGATTTGACATGCCAGATGGCCGAATCACCATAATTTCCATGAAATGTTAGAAGCCAGTTATATGCATCCCCCAAACCATTACAACATCTAGGAAAACCCTGGATGTTCTAGAAATCGATAGGTTGAAACATTAAGGTTAACTGGGCACCATATTTCTCCTTTAATTCATCCAAAATAGTATCCATTTGATATAATGATTAAACCTTGTACTGAAAAGGTGGAGTTGTCAAGTGATGAGCTTTAAAGGTTTTAACATGTCGCATGGGCTCATCTACACACAACAAAACTTCACAAGTTTATGAGATAACAAGGTTTTATCCCTTCAATGGAGTCGCCATGTGAAAAAGAAAAATAAGCATTTATAAATCTTTTCACAAAACTTATTTTTTGCTTTTCTTTGTAAAAATAAAAACTGGAAGAAATTCAGTGGAGTCGCCAAATGAAAATTAAAGATCTACTCTAAGCATTCATCAAACAAAGGAAAAACAAAAAGGAAGAAAACAAAAGTCATACTCGGGAATAAAAAGATTTATCCCCAGCAACGGAGCCAAAACGTGTTGCCTCCTTTCAC
>LPNX010852041.1:89109-131160 GCA_001517045.1 Pseudotsuga menziesii | reverse complement strand
TTGGTACATTTTAAGTTAATGTGAAATATGAGTTGATTAAAATTAGGCGAAGGGGTGGACTCCAGATATACCCGAGAGTACTTAGAGTATGTCCAAAACTAAACCTTCATGGCTACCTGCAAGGAATATGTGGGCTGAATGGAGTCTCTAGGGCTATTCTTCATAATGCACCCATTAGGGTGTGACAGAGATCGACGCCCCGAGGTCACTTTTTAGGAGTTCCCGCTTCCTTTGGGTATTTTTCCACCGTAATGGTTTGATCTAGGTGTTGGATTTTCACCTGATGGTTTGTCAATTTGGGAGAGTGAATCCTAATTATACTAGTCACTCAAGTGCTTTTGATACAGCTTTACTGATCGCACAAATCACAGCCAATTGCAGAGCATACACATCGGAGTCTTGTCAATTTTAGTAAATTTTGAGATGGATGTTCCTGTTAAAAAGAAAACCCTCCAGGAACCTCTTTCAGTCCAAGTGGACCTCAATCGGGGAATCAAGAAGGGGTTGATTTTATTATGGTTACTGAAACAAATGATGATAGCAAATGAAACATAAAAAGATAAGCAAACCACAATTTTCTCATTAGACTACCATGGACCTTTCTTCACCTTTCGGCTCAAAAGGAGGCTGGTGGGGTAAGTATTAAGGTTACTTTGAAAAAAATAGAAATGGAAAATGGAAATGATTTTAAATCAAAGTATACTACCCTGCAGATTAGTACTACGCTAGATTGAAAAAAGATGAACAAAAAGCAAAAAATGACACAGACGCAAATCCCCCCAGGGGGGATGGGGAATGGGCTCAAAAGAGCCTATTCAGAATTATTTTTATTACCAGCGGTTACAATATCAGAAAAATTATATGATTCCTCTTGATTCTTATACAGAATGAAACCAAGCGCTTACAAAGTGCAAAAATTAAAGATTTTAGTCAAAAAGGGAGACCCTTGGGGGGATTCAGAAGGCCCAAAAGTCACTTTCAAACAGCAGATATTCCTATTTTATGTTATACCTGCTAAAAAAAAAGCAAGCTTATTAGACTTAAATATTCCCAAAATCACTCTGAAAGTACCTTTGGGTCAGCTTACTTTAATCCAAAAAAAGCTAAGTTAAAACTAGTTAAAAAAGGTAAAAAGGGAACCAAGGAAAGCAATCTTTCCTTGGGATCTTGGCTTGCCTTTTAGGAAGCCAATATGATATGCACTGATTTATAGATTTATGTTTTATAATAGAAAACAAAAATCTAATGCATGCAAGCTACAAATCGTCTTTAAAATTCCATGCAAAAAGGACGATTTCCTTAAAGCTAGATCTAGAATGCTTATGAAACCTTTTAAGAAAAAGATCTAGATTATGGGATTTGAGAAGATATATCTATGTTAAATTTACTTGAATATAATATATCTAAACAATATCAAAGTTGTGAACAAAGTAACCAGGTAAAAAAATTGATTTTGAAGGAGGAAAAGGAGAAGAGAAGTGCTTGTTGCTGAAGCAGATCTGCAATTGAAACTTGTTAGTGGAATACAGAGGGGAAATGTATTCACAAAGCTTTTGGATGTACAGTGGAGTCAAACTAGATCCACAGCTCGTCCAATCCTTGCTACCTGAAATCTAAACACACAATCCTGCACCAAACCTCATGAGATCTGGATATATATATGAAAAGGAGACAAGAATTACATGCAAATAAACTTATTAAACATGTATAATCTAGATATTATAACATATATTCTATGAGATATAAGAAAAAAAAGTAACCTTACTTTCCCAACTATACTCCTATTGATTCAGCTGAATCGTTCAAGCCAGACAGGGTTCAGATGCAGAATTTGAAAGAAAAGTCGGAACATCGATAGCTGCAAGACAATGCTTAATCCACACATATGAGAGAACTACACCATTTGGCCTCCAAAGATTCTTTATTTCAAAAATCAAAAGATTACAACAGTATTACAATAGCAAGCCCTTCAATCCAACTGTAACTAGCATGGAAGAGGAGGCTTATGCTTTGATTTATACAAAAAACAGGAGATCCAGCCCAGGGGGGCACAAATCCCAAGGAGACAGATCAAATCAGCTGATGGAGAGTCAATCAATGCAGATCTGAAGCTGAACTGAGCCTACTTGTCAACCAGGGGGCTGATTGAGCTGACACATCAGTCCACAGAGCATCCAGTAGAGTCCACACATGTGGAGGAGAGAGAGAGAGGGCGCAATTCCCCATAAAGACTGCTGAAGATCAACTCTGGATCTGATTTGATCTCCTTCTTCAGTCAAGGATTTGTTAGATCCAGCCAACCTAGTTCAGATCTGACTGATTTCAATCAAATCGGCTGAGAATCCACTGATCTATGATTTTGGATTTGCTCCATTATTCATCAATTTATTAATTGATATAATCAATAATTTATTTTTGGGGCTTTCTGACCTGAGTGATGGAAAATCACTCAAAACTATGAAATAGTGGGTCCATGGGTTTACGTGGTGCTCTTAGCTTGAAAATGAACACCTACACGACTGAAACCCTAATCCATAGAAACCCTATAATGTCTATGTCCACACTACAAGCTATATTTCTTCTTCGATTTCGAGTGGATCCCAATTGGCCATCATCGGACTTGGAAGGGATATTTCCTCATCAAATTTTTCTTAGTGGGTCAGGTACAATATTGAGGAGTTATACAAGATCACTTTGCAAGCAATATTGCAGGGGAAGATTACAATCTTTGTCTCTAAATCGTCATATCTAGGAGCGCTATCAAGGTAAGCGGCACATATTTCATTTATATGCTCTTACAGTCTTTGTCTCTAAATATCGACTATGGTTTTTTTCTTTGCCCATGGATTGAGTGGGGGAGCACATTTTTGGTGTTTGTCTATTTGCTTGGCCTTGGAATGGTATAAAAGCTAATCTAACTCATCCAACATGATTGTAGATTTCCATTTTTGCTTGTTGATCGAGTGGTGGAGTGCAAACCTGGTGTGTCAGTTATTTCCATCAAGAATGTAACGATAAACGATAATTTTTTCATTGGCCACTTCCCTGAGAGACCAATTATGCCGGGAGTTCTTATGGTTGAGGTAATTCTTTTCTAGTTGTTTTAATTATTTTCATGAATGATAAAACTCTTTTACATCCTGCCTAACTCTTAACTATAACAACTATGTTAGTTGGGTTAGTAGGGAAGAACATGATTTCAACTTAGTTTTATTGAAATATTATCTTCCCCAAAATCTCCAAAATAAGAGTAGTTATTGGCAAAATTACAATATATGAAAATTGAGGATTAACCGCCATTTGCTAAGTTTTATCAGTAGACCTAAAAAATTGAGGATTAACTGGCGTTTGCTAAATTTTCTCAGTAGAGGTGCATCTATTTAATACAATTAAGTACACTAGGGACCTTGAGTTCCAATTTCTTTGTTGGAGCTTCCCTATCAAGCTAGGGACGCCCATACCATAGCCAAAATTAGTTGGGCTAAGGATGGTGAGGCATATACTAACTGGTAATTTCATTTTACAGATGATTTATCCCTAACACTAGCTCTCGCAAGAACTAATAGGGGCAACATAATTCTAGTGTCCTAATCCTTTTGTTAATGTAGTTAATGTCATAAAAAACAAGAAGACAAAGTGATTTTTATTGGATAAGAGGATTATGTAAATTGGTTTTTGTGTAGATGGAAATCTATACAGCCAAGGAAAATTATCTGATCATTGGGTATGCCCTTTTTAGTTAAAAATTTCAGCTAAGAAATGAAAATTAGTTCTGAACTTGTTTCAAGGCAAGGTGCATGCATAATTTCACTGGGATTTCCCCTTAACTAGGATGTTTTCTATGAAAGATAGAATTTTAGAATCTAGAAAGAAATGTATTATACTCTTACATATATCCCTAGACTCCAGCTATTAAAAATGGTCATGTTTATGTGGAGATCCCTTTGGAGGAAGGAAGAGGTGGAAAAGGGTTCTCTCTAGCGGCATAGGATGTTTGCACTCTTCCTAGGAAGAAAAGAGGGGTTACACTAACTAATATTTTCTATTAGGGCATGTTCTTTATTTCAAGTGGATTGGAAGGGACACTACTAGGGAATCCCCCTGGCAGGTCCTTCGTAGACACCAATTACAAACATGTTTCCACATTGGGCATATCAAAAAGCCCTTGGTATTGGGACATGATTGGAGGATCCTCTTAATTCAATATCAGGTTTGTTATTCTCAAAACAAACAGGTAATATTAGGAGAAAGTATTCCATGCGCTAAATAGGAGTGTGAGGGACCTAGAAATGGATGGGATATTGCAGCTGGATCAATCTAGACCTTTCGAGCACCAATAGGGAAGATTGGGTATACTCCCAAATTGTGTATATAAGAGGCTTTCTAAGAGAGCGTTCATACATGGGGTAATCTCTAAGATATTCAAACTGACTCATGGTTAGAATTAGACACATTAAGGGAAGCTCTTGTGTTTAATTTTGAGATTTTTGTTGGTTATTAGGAATGTTTCAATTGTTTTCACCTTCAGGGATGTCTTCTATTACAGAGGGTTTATCCATTAATGATCTACCTCAATTTTTTCATTATATTATCCTTTTTATTTTTGCTTTTGGGAAGATATGCCCTATGCACTACTTATTTTAATACTATTATTTGTTGTATTTACTAGTACCATTGACTTAATTTGTTCATTAGTGGATATTGGTTTAATTTATTTCTTTCATGTTTTCTTTTATGTAAGAATCAACCCTACATCCCTTTAAGAGAACTTTGATAGTTAGTTTAAAGAAAAAATGGATATAAGAAATCCTTTCTGAAGTTGAGGTTAAAATATATAGTTTGCTTTTTTGAGGTGAACAGTTAAATATTATGCTTAGTGATGATTTCAATGGGACTATGTGCTAAATCTGGAGGTTAGGGATGTATCTTTTTGCAGATACTTGATGGACTTGTCTTTTACCTAATAAATTAAAATTTCAATTAAATTTTAATATACTCCAAATTAAAATAAACTTAATTATCCAAATTTAAAATAAACCTCAAAATCCAAGTAATGACATGGAGAATAATTCAATATAAAAGCCATCGATGGAGATTCCATATTAAAATAAGGTATCTTAGCATTAAAATTTACTTTGTATGGGGTTCTCAACCATTAAAATTCCCCCATTTAATAAAAACATAAAAAAATAGTGGACTATACTCATTCATAATGGAGTTTCCATGTTGACATTAAACCCCCGCCTAAAGAAAAGCTAAAAAAAATGGCATAATATTATTTGGAATGACAGCGTGAAACTTCGATACACATGCCTGGATCTGTTGAGCATCATTTATGGATCGTCTGCAATAGCAATTGGGAATCTATTTACCAGAGGTAGGTTCATCAAACTATTCCCATTTTTTCCGTTAAATGTAATTTCCAATTTATTCCCATTTGCACAGACAAAGGTCTTTGGTTAACTTGATTTTTTGCTGCCTCAATTGTTCATTTTGGCATGAATTTTGGAGTGTATTTATCTCTTATTTATAAGGATCCCATGGGTTTTACTACAGTCTTGAAGCAATTAAGGTTTCATTATGGAAATTCCTTCAAAAAATTTGTTAAAGTTGATTCTTTCAGGAGGCGCTTGTGCTTGTGGGTGGATTCTTTTATGGGGGTAGATTTAGAAATATTTTCCGGTTTTTGTCACTCCAAGCCATTGATAGTGAGGGATAATGGCCATTTTTTCTGTCCACATTGTCAGTCATACCTATCAAACCTTGTGTCATTGGGTAGCTTAAAACCCTATATCCCATGTCTGAAACCCAACATTGTTTCTTATCTTTGTAACCTTTAGACCTAGTTTCCCGTTTCATTTTTTTCATTTCATGTTTAGGCACACATGCTTTCATTATTTATTATCCAGCGGGTTTTAAATAAAATTCGGGACTTAGTTAGTAATAACACTAATACTATTTAGTTATATATCTGGTTGACCGAGCAAAACCAAGGGCTAGGGAAAAGGTAGGAGCAAGCGCAAAGGCAGAGCCAGTTGTTCCATTTCCAGTCACTGTTCAAGAAGAAGATCGATTTGTTTCACTAGCGATTTTAAGCAACATTTCTCATTTCACCACCACCTCGATTATAATATATAATACCACCAAATACGAATCCTTAGTGTTAGTATTGCAACGTGCCATAGATCTGAAAGTTAAAGATCTGCAGGTTCTTGTAGCATTAATTCTTCAATGGGGGCTAAAAACACATTGCGTTATTTATTAAAAAACTTGGATATTTATCCAACTGGGGAATTGGATCTGTAATTTTCTGGAATGCCACTCTCTGCCCAAGTACCAAATTAGAGAACCCATGACCTCCTTTACATTTATTTATGACTATTTTGATGTCTTCGGAGAGGATTTTTCATAGAATGACTATTTATGACTATTTTGATGTCTTCGGAAAAAAAATATCATCCTAGAACATGTCTTTTTGTTGCTGTCAACCTTTGCAACATGCTTGTTTTTATGCATATTTTTGGGTCAATGACAAACTTTAGTGTGAGAACATTGATTGATTAAGATTTATGTTCTGTTGTGTGGCCATGGTCTTGGTTTAAGTCTTTATGTTGGTAGTGTACCTGATGTAAATTTAAGTTTTGTTGAGAATAGATTTATAGATAGAACTACTCAAAACAGTCATATATTCCATGCATTGTGAATGTGTTACTTGATGGATGGATCTATTTACCTTGCATAATAGTTTCAAATAATTGTTATGCAGTGTTGTTTCAATAGTGTTTACTCATGTCCATGAAAATAATTGAGAATACTTGAGAGAAATATCAATGGTGCTTATTGCAGGAAGCAAGAGGGGGATAAAACACATCAGTAATCAATGTTAGTGTAAAGACAAATGACTCAAACTTGAGGGTATGTACATTTCTGCCTTGTTGTTTTGTTATATTGAATTTATATTTACAAAAGGTTATCTTGAATTAATGTTTATTTTTGGGATTTTTCCCATGGTGCTGAATGAAATGCATTATTCTATAGTGTTATGTATTTTGGTGCAATCTTGAGTTTTTGTGAACCTGCACCATTTCTCAAAAGTTAGTACATGAAGGGCCACAGACCACTTAAATTAGAAATACAAAGGAAAATTTTGGAGAAGCTGTTATCTGAAGTTCATCTCCTAGAGTATCAGCATCGTCCAGCTAAAAAAGTATCTAATTGCGCTTCCTTTTAAAACAGTTTTATTTCAAAAAGCTGATTTTTTCTATAATGTGGGATTTGCTGGTAAACACAACACCAAGAAAAAAAGAAATATCGATGTCCACATAGCTCTCAAAGTGCGTCTTGGAATAGGTGGATACAGGCTGCAAATAGTAGATCAAATGAGAAGTGCATAAAGCATTTTATCATATATATATATTTTTGGAGGATAATTAACAATAATAAAATGATTTTGTACAAAATGGCCAAAAATCAAAACTGTCAGAGCATTTCAGCATTAGTGTAGTAATGATGACGACAGGCGCTCCTGTGCTATTCAACTGCAATTTAATCCATTGCATAACAAAAGGTTGAGCATATTTTGTTCTCCAAATATGAAATACAATGCAATGAGAAGCCTCTTGAGAGGGTTATTTTGTAGACTTCCCAAGCCACAGTGAGAAATACAAATCCCTGTCTTGAGCCCTGAACTTTGCTAGCTCAAAATGGAAAGGATAAAAGGATAAAAGAGCATCAAATGATTGCCATACCTTTTATAGTAAGGACACCATGACAACAATAGAGAGAAACATCCTAAAACATCCAAACTTTTATAGTAAGGACACCATTACAACAATAGAGAGAAACATCATGAAAATATCCAAACTTTTAAAGTAAGGACACCATGAGAACAATAGAGAGAAACATCATGAAAACATCCAATATGGTGTATTCATAATCCTGTCACCAGTTTTGGTTTATAATCACTATTCCCAAGCCTACAAGTTATAGGTTAGAACCCAAGTACCTTCTCATCATTGCTGAGGTTGCTGATATATTGTAACAATGGCTTTGCATAGTGTGCAGTTGAATTGACCTGTTCTGTAGAGGATGCCCTATTTATCCCATTGGAGGTGAGATCAAAGGCAGCCACTCTGTGCCCCTTCTACTTAAGCAGAGTTACAATTTTATACCAACACCAGGCTCCATGCCCAAGTCCATGAATCAACACAAAGTGATGTTGGCTTGCTTCTCCTTCCTAACCAATTTTAGGAGAAAAAAATCAGATCTTCTCATGATGAGATTCCATAATTGTTCTCCTGCATATAGTAAACTCAGAACCAAAAAAAACAAAAACAAAAGAGTCTGCTGAAGTTTTGGGATTTGATTACCTGTACATGAATAGAAACAAGCATCAACATGACACCAATAGTTCTACTCCATTGCAACATCATGGTAAAAGTAGACCAGAATACTCACTACAGTTCCCAACTTCTTCTCTAGGAAAATATCTAAGAAATAGATTGGGCATTCTCTCAACGTGAGGCTTAGATAACTTGGAAAGGAGAATAGGGCCAAAAGCAGTGTACCTGTAATTTCTCTTCAATTATTAGGAAAGGAAATCCAAAGTCAAGATGAAGAAACAAAGTGGGATATGTTGAATCCCTGGGTGGACATGTGTGCCACTCCACTGATCCCATCTCACAAAGTATCCAAACATTACTTATTTAGGCCCATTAAAAGTACGGAATTGTCCACTGGATAATAATAGAGAGTTTATTTTTTCTTATGAAAAAGAGAGTTAATATTAAAAGTCCATCTAGATATTTTTGGTATCAAAGTATGAATTTATGACTAATTTTCATATTTTTAAATATTTTTTTGGTATAAGAGTATGAATTTATGACTAATTTTTAGATTTCTTGGAAGGTCTTGGTTCAGGGGATAGATTATTTGAAATATGATAACTGCTTTAATCGTGGCATAAATCCTCAGTAGAGGTACAATCTATTTGTACTATGTTTGATCAACAAGATTTTTATACATGGGTCTAGACTCTATTGTATTGAATTTGTCTAGAAAATATACAGGTACCCAGAAATGAGTGAAGCTCTTAGAAAGGTAGGCCGCCCAATATTCTATTCAATGTGTGAATGGTAAGAGGCATTTGTAAACAATAATCTGTACGTTTAATTCATGGTTTAATTAAAGAGGCACAATCACCCAAATATTAGTTTCATGTATTTTGATTATGCAGGGGTGAGCATAATCTTGCAACTTGGGCACCCAAGATAGCCAACAGTTGGAGAATTACAGGAGACATTGAAGAAAAATGGGAAAGGTGATAGACTTCATAGATTCATGGGCATAATGTCTTCTAGATGTTTGAAATTGGGCAATATAATTTGCTGTGTATAATATATATTTTCTCCTTATAATCATTTGACTTTAAATTGTTTCTCTCAGTACCACATCTAGAGCTGACCAGAATGACCGGTGGGAAGCTTATGCAGGGCTTGGTGGATGGAATGGTAAACTCAAACTCCTCTTGTATCATGTAAATTATTATAGTGCTGCTGCTAATATTTCTATGAGGAATTTCAATCTCAAATTCCAATTTTCTCTATGTATTTGGTCATTTCCTGAGACAGATCCTGACATGTTGGAAGTTGGAAATGGCCAATTGAGCACTAAGGAATACTGGTCACCAGCATATGGGCTTTAATGAAGGTAAGAAAGGGGGTTTAGTGTAAGATTTCACGGTCTCTATTAGAAATTGACAAAAATGAACAATATATTATTATACATATCTGTGATAACTGCTAAATGCAAAAGAAGGCTAGAACGAAACAAACAAAATTGGAAAAAGAACAGAGTAGAACAGAGCAAAACAAAAATACATAGTAGAATTGATGAAGAGTCAATGAATTCATTTCATTTTCTATATGAAAGTGTGCTACTTGCAATTAATATTTTGACTATCTATTTTTAATATTCTGTACTATCATTGTCTCATGCTGGATGATAATCAAATATGATATCCTCCAGGCACCTCTACTGATTGGATGTGATATAACGTCCACAAATCCACAAACTATAGAGATTCTAGGCAACAAAGAAGTTATTAATGTCAAGCAAGGTGTTGCAACTGCGACAATTTCCCAAAATTCCAAAAAAAATTTAGGACCCTCCTTTTGCTTAGTATTTTCGCTTCTTCTTTGATTTGGTCTGAGAATTTTTCGAAAGAGTTGCTTATGTTTGAAAGTGGTTTATCACCTGTTGAATTTCTCTCTAGCACTGAAAAGTTTACATTTTTATCAAGCCTTATCATTATCTTTGATTACCTTTGAAGCCACTCTGAATCGGAAGTTTGTTTAATTGACTTTCCCACCATTGCGGAGGTTTTTGCCTTGTCGTTTTTTGCCGTTGCGGGTGACTTTTGGTGCTGCGTCGGAAGGTATGATTATTTCCTTGTCTGCCGTTGCGAACGGTATCTGCATTTACTTTCCGCCGTTGCGGATGAGTCTGAGATTTTGGTTTTCGTTACCTTTCCGATAAATGTGTTTTAAGCTTGGCGGAGCCTTGGTTTGAAGCGGAGGCTTTATCGTTTATTTCTCTCGCCGTTGCGGAAGGAAAGCCGTTTATTTTTCCCCTGATCCTTTATTGTTTTAAGTCATTGGGTCCCACAGTTGCGGATGGTTCCGCGGTTTGAGTTTTTTCCGTTGCGGGTAGAGGTTGGCTTTCATCAACCGATCCTAAAATCTCTCCGACGTCCGATATATTTTTTTCGCCATACATCTCCGCCGTTACAGATGATTTTATTATTGAGTCGTCCGCCGTTGCGGCGGGAAATTCACTTTCTCCCTCCGATCCAAGCTCCTTGACGTCTGGTGTATAGTTTCCCCCGCCATGTTGACTTTGTATATATATGAGCGGGTCACGGGGTTTGTTTATCATTTCAATATTGTCGACTAGTGTGCTCTGTCATTATCTGTCGCGCCCGCCCGTTTCTCCGTTTGCAGTACTTTCGGTCCAGGTGTCTTCACCATGCTCGGCAGTTATCTCCACGTCAGCTGCGCATCGGTGCTAGGAAGAATTCGAATCCACCATGTCCAAAAGACAAAAGAAGAAGGCCCCAGTGGTGGAAGAAGTGCCAGAAGCAGAAGCTATAACAAAGACTAAATACATATATGAAGACAGTCAATGTGTTTCTGGTGTTGAACCCGAGTATAAATGGGGTGAAATATATAGATTGATTTCCCGCAGGGAGGTTCCCGACACGGGCCTCGAAGAAGAATCTATCTATGCTAACATAGATAAATCTTCTATCATGAAAGTTGCCACCAGACCAGAGCTGTTCCCATGCTCTGAGGTAATTGGATGGATTTTGCCCCGAGTAGATACAACCATAATGATCATAGGAAATGTTGAAGGACAGGGCTATGCTGCATTCAGCCCTGGATATGTGGCATTGGCTTATCATCTACCAGAAGCCCAGGTTTTCTTATCTGACGATTGGCTAGACAGCATCAGAATGGACCTGGTGGAAACTCTTAAGAAAATGCTCTTGCAGGGAAAGCTGTACTGATATAGATAGACCGGTGAGTATGATACAGCGAGCTTGAGGGCTCCCTACAGGTTTATAGCTCTGATGCTTAGTAGGATCTTTGGGAGAGCTCATGGCAGACTCTTCAAGCTTGAATGGATACCTATTATCTTTCATGTGGCAACCCAAGGAACAGTCTTCAATTGGGCCAGCCTTGTATCAAGCAGTCTTTCCTCTTGCTTGGTCGCAGCCTTGGGAGGAGAAGCTCAGAAAAGGTCCGAATTTTACATGAGTTCAATATTGATAGATTGCATATTGTGCAACCAGCCCTTCCCTGGTCTCAAGTGCATCTGGGACAGGGAAAGAATGCATGTGTATGCCGGTTATAGACCATTGTGGGCTCACCAGTACCATAGCCATTACAGAGAGGTCTGTGAGCACTTCATTATGCCACTCTACACGCTCATTTTCTGGAAGGAATGTGACTGTATGTCAGAAGGTTCCATGCAGGTAATAGGAGAACATGTAGACTATTTATTGACTGACAATGGCATGTATTTCATAATGTTTGGAGGATCGAAGACACCTTTACTGCTGCCCAAATATGCAACGGATTGTATCTAGTCCATAAAGAGGCAGTCAGGTAGGTGTTCATTGACGGAATAGGTAGTTTCTTCTTCGAACACAAGAAGACCACATAGCCTCCTTTACCATTCAATCTAGGTAGCTACAAATTCACCAGGGTGAAACAAGCTACTGAATTCATAGAGGAATTAGGGAAGTTCCATTTTGGTGAGATGCCTTTTCGAAGGAATGATACTCACGATAAAGTGGTGGAGCATTGTAAAGAACACAAAGTACATTTTGAGTATACTCACCACTTTGATAAGGAAGAATCTGTCTTCCGAAATGCCCCTAACATGACAATGCTAATGAGAAGATTCAAGAAAAAAATTGCCACCAAAGGTGGAAAGGGTGATGAACAGGCAAAGGCTGAAGAAGGAATCAAAAGGAGGAATGAAGAAGCTCAGAGGTTGGAAAAGGAGGCTGCAGAAGGGCTGCGGATGGGAGAAGAAGAGAAAAGAAAAGCTTCCCAATAAGCAGCTGAGAAAGCAAAAGAAACAGCCAAAGAAACAGAAGAAGCAGCTAGACAAGTAGCCGAAGAAGCAAAGAGAAAGCTCGATGAGGAGCTCCGAGAGCAGGAAGCTGAAAGAATAAAGTTGACACAGCAGTCAGCTTCTGAAATAGCAGCAGGGCAGACCCAGGAGGAGGAAAACCCCGAGGTCCATACCTCTCAAGTACCTGCTTCCAGTACCCCTGTGGGCCCTACGCTCCAGCTAGTGCCTTTCATCTAGAAAAAGGGAGAAGAAGTCCCTGACTTCAATATTGTCTATTATGATAGGGCCACCAAGAGAATAATGAAGAGGACGGAAAGGAAGGTAGAAGCAGAAGGTATGCCTGGAAAAATGATAACAGACACTACTGTTATGCTAGGAACAGACCTAGATCCAAGGCTTACCCTGAGGGCCGGGACTGCAATACTACATGCCTCAGAAGATAACATAGACAAGGTGATGACTGAGCTGGAGTCATATAAGAAATCCTCTGCTCAGCTAAAAGATACTCTGAAGAAAGAGAGAGAGGAAGGAAACAAGTTGAAGCAAAAATTTGAACACTTATAGAGGGAGATGAAGACTGCTGAAGCTGAGTTGCAGGCCCTACATGAAGAGAGACAGGCTCAGGAGACTACACAAGAACACCTTGAGCAAGTGCAAGTAGAAGATCAAGAGTTGAAGAAGGAGAAGGAGCAGTTACTGGCCAAGGTGGAGGGGCTAGAAGAGCAGCAGAAGATCATCTTGACAGCCAATGATCTACACTCCCGAGAACTGAGAAAGGAGCATTAGGAACAGATCTCTTCATTGCTTCAGCTATTCAAAGAACATATCCTAGCCCAGAAATCTAGAATGCTCCAGCTACAGACTGCTGTGGAGGAAGAAAGGTGCAAAGTCCTTTAGATCGATGGCCGATTAGAGGAAATCATGGAAACTTCCTCGTACTTCGCGGATAGAGCCGAGGAGGTTCTTGAGGTCTTAAATTCCAAAATGGTGAGGCTAGGAGGCAACGCATAGACTCCAGTAGAACTACCATCCAAATACCATCAAGCCCTTCAGAGATCATGACCTAGTATATTTCACTGTCAGCACTGCAGAAGACTTCAAGAAGACCGTCAAAAGAATGCAAGGAGCATGCTCAGAATACTTCAGGAGGCTCCTCAATACATACAACCGATGTAAGACAGACGCTGAACATAATCTTGATGAGTTCCCAGACCATAAAATCTTCATAGAAATATTACAGAGTAGATATCAGGATGCAGAGGCCAGAATACAACAGATTGAGGCCATTGATGACCTAGTTTTGAAGAATGAAGTGGGCCACCCAGCCGTTAGTGTGCAATTTTTGGAAGATCAGATTTGGTTGAGCCCCACCAGGATCGAGGCCATAAAGAAACAAGCTGAGAAATTTGAGATAAATATTCAGTTTTTGGAGCCTTGCACTTTTGAAGGCATCGCCAATGAAGCTGCAGCATGGAGGAAGTTCCTAGACAGCCAAGCGGGGCCCTCCTCATGAGGGATTAAGCATCTTTTGTATTTTGTATTGGTTTTGTAAAGACATTTGGAAAAGTGAAGCGTAAGGAAAATGAAAGGTTGGGAAGCCCAAAAGTCCCTTTGGGTAGCCCAACCATTCCACCTTTTTGTATAAATGTAGAGTATGTAGAAGAAGAAAAGGACTTTGTCCCAGTAAGACTGGTGAATGCATATTGTAAGAAGAACTATTTCCTTTTGCAATAGAAAATTACAGTTTGCCTGTTGGAGAAAGCTTAGTGGAATATTCAAATGTTGTGCAAATGGATTTTGTTGAAGAGGAATTATTTCATTTTCAGCTTTATGTCCATTAACTATGAGACCGTTCTAACTCATTTGAACCTATGTTCTAATATGAATGTTTTCCGGTTTATTTTATGAAGATTTCCACTATGAGTAATGTATGCTGCTTATGAAACAGTTGGCTATCTGATTGTTGAATTATCTTTAATCTTTCTTGTGTTGTAGATAAAAATATCAGCTACCTGTAATTTCTGTTTATAATGCATGAACAATACACATTACTCATAAGTAAATCATATTCTGGCTCCCCAGGGATAGATGCATAGATAGGTAGTTAGATGGATAGTTAGTTTATGTCATTCTCGCATATGTGGTGCAGATGCATGTGAGCCTAAGACGAGAGGTAAGAACCTGCGCATCACATTGTGACGCTCCTCGCATCTTCATCATCCTGCATTGTTAGTTAGGCATTTGCATTTCATACATTAAGTCAAAAAATACAAAAACTCGGTGGACCGGGCCGTAACCGGTAAAACCCTTGTTTTGTTACTTTGACCTACGGTGGCCGGAACGCAAACCGGATGGATTCCCTATACCAAATAGTCAACGAGCTAGTTGGGAACATTGATTGGGGAGAATCCCTTACTGTTGTCGCTTGCGAATTTCCAGGCCCCAACAGAATTGGCGCTAGAAGGAGGGCCACCAGTGCATGGCTGGTCGTGGAAAATTACTTTTCCCAGGATTACCTTACCAGTAGATATTTGAAGCTTTCAGCCTGACCCAGGTACTCACAGGTTTCAGTTATACCTTGAAGTAAGAAAGCCTGTTCTCATCATGCGTTGTTCTTTGCTCAGACTCTCGTTCTTGTAGCTGCGCTTATGGCTAGCATAAATGTAAATCAGCCCAACCCATTACCAGCATGGAGAGCAAGGTCTCCTTTAAACCTCCCACCGCCTTTGCATAACCTACCTCAAGCCTTTTACAAGCTGTTACCTAAGTTTGACCCCGAAGAAAGAGTTGCTGTAGATGACCACTTGCAAAGCTTTTACTTGGATCTAGAAGGATTAAGGGTTGGGGAGTATGAAGACGTTGTCTATAGATTGTTTCCTCACACCCTTAAAGGAACAACAACAGCCTGGTACTTCAGTTTACCTGTAAACTCTATTCCTGATTGGGACACCTTCGAAAGAATTTTGAGAAGTAAATACAACACCCAAAAATCACATGCCTCATTAATGAAAGGTCTTGGTTTGTTAAGAAAAGAGAAGAATGAGAAAGTACATGTTTTCACTCAGTGATTTTCAATATACCTAAAGAACTTCTCTGAAGCAGACAGACCCTTAGACAAGGTCTTAATTGAATATTATACCTCATCCCTAGGGCCTGAGCTGGCTATGTTTGCCAAGATGAAAGCCAAACCCACATTGATAGAGACTTATGAAGAGGCCGAAAGAGTAGAGGCTGAGAGGGAAAGTGTAGAAGATTATCCTGATCTACCTAGAGAGAAAACTGCAGATGGAAGAGTTTTGGTGTTGTCCAAACCCAGAGAGAAGCACTCACATGACCTTGAAGGAATGATGAAAACAATGCAGCAGCTTTACAACCGAATAGTAGACCTAGAAAAGGAAAGGGACATTCAGAAAAATTATAAACCCTACTATCCGAAAAGAGAGGATAATAACCAATGGAAAATCCCTTCCCCAAATTTGGCCTCAATAAATATAACAGAAATAGGGGGGATAATTTCTGTACTTTTCACTAGCAACCTCACTCTAAGAAGAAGTGCTCTCAATGGTTGAATTCAATGTCTTTGGTAATGAATAAGTTGCTGAAATCCAAATTGAATGGGGACACTGGTGAAGAAGGAGGGAAGGAACAGGACATAGAGAAGCAAGATGATGATGCTATGCTCTTATGGAATGGTGTTTCTCTTTTCAACATAGAAGAAGATACCCTCAAATCTCAATATACACCTCTAGCCACAAAAAATAAGAACCTAGAAATTAAGGACGATGCAATACTTCCAAAGGTTAAAAATTTGCAAGAGAATGTCAGGAGACAGGTATATGTGAATATTAAAAATGACACACCTGAAGCCACTACTTGCAAATAGGAAACAAAGACACTTGTTAAGCCTGCCAAACTTGTGGAATATGTTAAGTACAGAAAAGATGACAAACTTAAAGAGGAGATGCCCATGGTAAACCAACCTGTGGAAGAAAAGATCGAATTAATTAGGACAAGGAAAACTAACGCTCCACCTTTTCTTTTGACCCTAGAAATGCTGAATCACAATGTGCATAATTGCTTGGTAGACTCTGGATCATCGATGAATGTTATGCCTCTGTCAGTTTGCAAAAAGCTCAATGGGAAGCTAAAGCCTACTATTTGGGACGTCACTCAGCTAGACAAGTCTAGCGTCAAAGTAGTGGGGGAAATGGAGAACGTTCTGATCCGATTGTCTGCAAATAAAAGGACATGTCATTACGTTGATATTGTAGTAGCAGACATACCAGATGGCTATGGAATGATCCTGAACCGAGATTGGACAGCAAGATTGAATGGGTACTTTGCTTCAAATTGGTCTCACTTGTGGTTACCTTAGAAGGGCAGCCCAAACCTGATTAAGATATTAAGAGAGCCCTACATGAAGCACATCGTCACTAAGCTAGGAGAGGGAAATGAATCTGCTGATTCGGTCCTGGGAAATTATCTGGCTGAGTTTGAGTTAAGACATCTTACGCCAAAAAAGGCAAGTCATATGACTGACACTCAGCTTGAGCTCCTTCAAATTCCTCAGGCTGTAAAAGATGATTATAGAATTGTGAACATGTGTTCAGTTTCAAAAATAGCACAGCTAGACCATGGTTAGACATCCCATGTCTGTTTTCCAGCCCACCCTTTAACTCTCTAGATTTAAAAAATATTTTTTCAGGAGTGGGCAAAATTTTTCTTTCTTTTGATTTGTACATAAATAAATTGTTTGCTTTCTTTGATGCTTGCGGCTGTTTTCTTTTGCTAATTGATTTAATATTGTTTTCTATTGAGTTACTGCTTTGCTAGCTTTTCTTTTGGTTTTTAATAAAGAGGCAAACTTTTGGTTGCAGTGGAAACATCAGGGTTCTTTATTAACTGATATCTTGAGTGAAAGACTGTGCTTTAAAGTATAGAATGTCTTCTACTAGCAGTCTTCCTAACTGGAAATGCATTCATTGAAGTCTTACTTAACCCATGTAAATAACTCATAGGTAAAAGAGGTCTGGAATACTATTTCGAGGCTCCATCCATTTCACATCTTAAATACCCAAGGGGGTGACAGCAAAGGACTCACTGAAAGGAAGCAGAGTAAAATAGTATATCATATATAAATGATCCCATGTCATATATTCAGAAGAGCAATAAGCTATCAAGAGTAGAAAATCCTTAAAGAAAGCAATACCTATCAAAGCAAAATGTCAAAGCATGAAGTACTAAATGGCCACAAGATCCTCTTCTTCCGTGAATATGAAATACATTGTCCACACAAAAGGGCACTATGGGATAGAGGATCCTGAATTAAAATTCAGTAAGAAAGGCCTACAGGAGGAATCATATCAAAAGAACTAAAGTTTAGAAGGAACATAAGTGCATTTGGCATGGGAATGAGGAACAAAAGGATAATACTGTTACCCTCTATTACAATCCTGTGGTGTCCAAGCTGTAAACTACCTAAGGACAGGAAAAATAAACCTCAATTATTTGGCCTCAAAAGAGTTATTCAGACTGGAAACACTTTTGATGTTACCATCTCCCAAAAGAATGGACTTCTTTATTTAATTTAAATGCATTATTTGGATTTCTTAGGAATACAAGCGTCTAGAAGATTTCAAAATTTATTCAGACAGTGTCACACTGGGGAGTTAATTCAGAGACCTGGGGTTCACCAGGTAGTCACCAATTGTTGTAGTTGCGAAAATTTCCCAAAATTCCAATTTTTTTTTAGGACCCTCCTTTTGCTTAGTATTTTCGCTTCTTCTTTGATTTGGTCTCAGAATTTTTCGAAAGAGTTGCTTATGTTTGAAAGTGGTTTATCACCTGTTGAATTTCTCTCTAGCGCTGAAAAGTTTACATTTTTATCAAGCCTTATCGTTATCTTTGATTACCTTTGAAGCCACTCTGAATCGGAAGTTTGTTTAATTGACTTTCTCGCCGTTGCGGAGGTTTTTGCCTTGTCGTTTTCTGCCATTGCGGGTGACTTTTGGTGCTGCGTCGGAAGGTATGATTATTTCCTTGTCCGCCGTTGCAGATGGTATCTGCATTTACTTTTCGCCGTTGTGGATGAGTCTGATATTTTGGTTTTCGTTTCCTTTCCGATAAATGTGTTTTAAGCTCGGCGGTGGATTGGTTTGAAGCAGAGGCTTTATAGTTTATTTCTCTCGCCGTTGCGGAAGGAAAGCCATTTATTTTTCCCCCAATCCTTTATTGTTTTAAGTCATTGGGTCCCACAGTTGCGGATGGTTCCGCGGTTCGAGTTTTCACCATTGTGGGTAGAGGTTGGCTTTCATCAACCGATCCTAAAAGCTCTCCGACGTCTGATATATTTTTTTTGCCATACATCTCTGTCATTACGGATGATTTTATTATTGAGCCGTTCGCCGTTGCGGAGGGAAATTCACTTTCTCCCTCCAATCCAAGCTCCTTTACTTCCGGTGTATAGTTTCAACCACCATGTTGACTTTGTATATATATGAGTGGGTCACGGGGTTTGTTTATCATTTCAATATTGTCGACTAGTGTGCTCTGTCGTTATCTATCGCGCCCGCCCGTTTCTTCATTTGCAGTACTTTCGGTTCGGGTGTCTTCACCGTGCTTGGAGGTTATCTCCACGTTGGCTGCGCGTCCGTGCCAGGAAGAATTCGAATCCACCATGTCCAAAAGACAAAAGAAGAAGGCCCCAGTGGTGGAAGAAGTGCCAGAAGCAGAAGCTGTAACAAAGACTGAATACATATATGAAGACACTCAATGTGTTTCTGGTGTTGAACCCGAGTATAAATGGGGTGAAATATATAGATTGATTTCCCGCAGGGAGGTTCCCGACACGGGCCTCGAAGAAGAATCTATCTATGCTAACATAGAGAAATCTTCTATCATGAAAGTTGCCACCAGACCAGAGCTATTCCCATGCTCTGAGGTAATTGGCTGGATTTTTCCCCGAGTAGATACAACCACAATGATCATAGGAAATGTTGAAGGATAGGGCTATGCTGCATTCAGCTCTGGATATGTGGCGTTGGATTATCATCTACTAGAAGCCCAGGTTTTCTTATCTGACGATTGGCTGGACAGCATCAGAATGGACCTGGTGGAAACTCTTAAGAAAATTCTCTTGCAGGGAAAGCTGTATCGATATAGACAGACCGGTGAGTATGATACAGCAAGCTTGAGGGCTCCCTACAAGTTTATAGCTCTGATGCTTAATAGGATCTTTGGGAGAGCTCATGGCAGAATCTTCAAGCTTGAATGGATACCTATTATCTTTCATGTGGCAACCCAAGGAACAGTCTTCAATTGGGCCAGCCTTGTATCAAGCAGTCTTTCCTCTTGCTTTGCCGCAGCCTTGGGAGGAGAAGCTCAGAAAAGGTCCGAATTTTACATGAGTTCAATATTGATAGATTGCATATTGTGCAACCAGCCCTTCCCCGGTCTCAAGTGCATCTGGGACAGGGAAAGAATGCCTGTGTATGCCACTTATAGACCATTGTGGGCTCACCAGTACCATAGCTATTACAGAGAGGTCTGTGAGCACTTCATTATGCCACTCTACACGCTCATTTTCCAGAAGGAATGTGACTGTATGTTAGAAGTTTCCATGCAGGTAATAGGAGAACATGCAGACTATTTCTTCACTGAGAATGGCATGTATTTCATAATGTTTGGAGGATCGAAGACACCTTTACTGCTGCCCAAATATGCAACGGATTATATAGTCCATAAAGAGGCAGTCAGGCAGGTGTTCATTGACGGAATAGGTAGTTTCTTGTTCGAACACAAGAATACCGCATACCCTCCTTTACCATTCAATCTAGGTAGCTACAAATTCACCAGGGTGAAACAAGCTGCTGAATTCATAGAGGAATTGGGGAAGTTCCATTTTGGTGAGATGCCTTTCCGAAGGAATGATACTCACGGTAAAGTGGTGGAGCATTGTAATGAACACAAAGTACATATTGAGTATACTCACCACTTTGATAAGGAAGAATCTGTCTTCCGAAACGCCCCTAACATGACAATGCTAATGAGAAAATTCAAGAAAAAGATTGCCACCAAAGGTGGAAAGGGTGATGAACAGGCAAAGGCTGAAGAAGGAATCAAAAGGAGGAATGAAGAAGCTCAGAGGTTGGAAAAGGAGGCTGCAGATGGGAGAAGAAGAGAAAAGAAAAGCTACCCAAGAAGCAGCCAAGGAAACAGAAGAAGCATCTAGACAAGCAACCGAAGAAGCAAAGAGAAAGCTCGATGAGGAGCTCCGAGAGCAGGAAGTTGAAAGAATAAAGTTGACACAACAGTCAGCTTCTAAAATAGCAGCAGGGCAGACCCAAGAGGAGGAAAACCCCGAGGTGCAGACCTCTCAAGTACCTGCTGCCAGCACCCCTATGGCCCCTACGCTCCAGCTAGTGCATTTCATCCAGAAAAAGGGAGAAAAGTCCCTGAATTCAATACTATCTATTATGATAGGGCCACCAAGAGAATAATGAATAGGACGGAAAGGAAGGTAGAAGCAGAAGGTATGCCTGGAAAAATGATAACAGACACTACTGTTATGCTAGGAACAGACCTAGATCCAAGGCTTACCCTGAGGGCCAGGACTGCAATACTACATGCCTCAGAAGATAACATAGACAAGGTGATGACTGAGCTAGAGTCATATAAGAAATCCTCTGCTCAGCTAAAAGATACTCTGAAGAAAGAGAGAGAGAGGAAGGAAACAAGTTGAAGCAAAAATTTGAACACTTACATAGGGAGATGAAGACTGCTGAAGCTGAGTTGCAGGCCCTACATGAAGAGAGACAGGCTCAGGAGACTACACAAGAACACCTTGAGAAAGTGCAAGCAGAAGATCAAGAGTTGAAGAAGGAGAAGGAGCAGTTACTGGCCAAGGTGGAGGAGCTAGAAGAGTAGCAGAACATCATCTTGACAGCCAATGATCTACACTCCCAAGAACTGAGAATGGAGAATCAGGAACAGATCTCTTCATTCCTTCAGCCATTCAAAGAACATATCCTGGCCCATAAATCTAGAATGCTCCAGCTACAGACTACTCTGGAGGAAGAAAGGTGCAAAGTCCTTCAAATCGATGGCTGGTTAGAGGAAATCATGGAAACTTCCTCGTACTTCGCGGATAGAGAACAGGAGGTTCTTGAGGTCTTAAAAGCCAAAATGGCAAGGCTGGGAGGCAACACAGAGATTCCTGCAGAACTACCACCCAAAGACCATCAAGCCCTTCAGAGAGATCATGACCTAGTAGAGTTCACTGTCAGCACTGCAGAAGAATTCAAGAAGACCGTCAAAAGAACGCAAGGATCATGCTTAGAATACTTTAGGAGGCTCCTCAATACATACAACCGGTGTCAGACAGACGCTGAACATAAGCTTGATGAGTTCCCAGACCATAAAATCTTCATAGAAATATTACAGAGTAGATATCAGGATGCAGAGGCCAGAATACAACAGATCGAGGCCATTGATGACCTAGTTTTGAAGAATGAAGTGGGCCACCCAGCCGTTAGTGTGCAATTTTTGGAAGATCAGCTTCGGTTGAGCCCCGCCAGGATCGAGGCCATAAAGAAACAAGCTAAGAAATTTAAGATAAATATTCAGTTTTTGGAGCCTTGCACTTTTGAAGGCATCGCCAATGAAGCTGTAGCATGGAGGAAGTTCCTAGACAGCCAAGCGGGGCCCTCCTCATGAGGGATTAAGCATCTTTTGTATTTTGTATTGGTTTTGTAAAGACATTTGGAAAAGTGAAGCATAGGGAAAATGAAAGGTTGGGAAGCCCAAAAGTCCCTTTGGGCAGCCCAACCATTCCACCTTTTTGTATAAATGTAGAGTATGTAGAAGAAGAAAAGGACTTTTTCCCAGTAAGACTGGTGAATGCATATTGTAAGAAGAACTATTTCCTTTTGCAATAGAAAATTACAGTTTGCCTGTTGGAGAAAGCTTAGTGGAATATTCAAATGTTGTGCAAATGGATTTTGTTGAAGAGGAATTATTTCATTTTCAGCTTTATGTCCATTAACTGTGAGACCATTCTAACTCATTTGAACCTATGTTCTAATATGAATGTTTTCCGGTTTATTTTATGAAGATTTCCACTATGAGTAATGTATGCTGCTTATGAAACAATTGGCTATTTGATTGTTGAATTCTCTTTAATCTTTCATGTGTTGTAGATAAAAATATCAGCTACCTGTAATTTCTATTTATAATGCATGAACAATACACATTACTCATAAGTAAATCATATTCTGGCTCCCCGGGGATAGGTGCATAGATAGGTAGTTAGATGGATAGTTAGTTTATGTCATTCTTGCATATGTGGTGCAGATGCCTGTGAGCCTAAGACGAGAGGTAAGAACCTGTGCATCACATTGTGACGCTCCTCGCATCTTCATCATCTTGCATTGTTAGTAAGTCATTTGCATTTCATACATTAAGTCAAAAAATACAAAAGCTCGGTGGATCGGGCCGTAACCGGTAAAAGCCTTGTTTTGTTACTTTGACCTACAGTGGTTGGACCACAAACTGGACGGATTCCCTATACCAAACAGTCAACGAGCTAGTTGGGAACGTTGATTGGGGAGAATCCCTTAGTGTTGTCGCCTGCGAATTTCCAGGCCTCAACACAAGGTCAGATTTATAAATTTGGAAGAAGACTTTTGATGTATATGTTTCAAGGTTAACTTTGTTAATTGACATCTACGGATTCTATTGGATTTGTGCAGATCCACTAGGAGTTCAAGGAAAGAAAGTCAGCCAGCAGGGGGACATTGAGGTATGAATTATTTTGTAGGTTAAATATTTAGTTTCTCTGAAGATTAATTCAATATCCAAATTCTGTAATTTCATACCCTTTGTACTGTATTTACAATTTCAATGTTTGTATGCTATATCTTTTTCCTTCTATTTTCAATCTATGTTTTGTAAGTCTGACCTATTTTCTTTCTATATAAATTTGAACATATAAATGACTACAGGTTTGGGTTGGGCCCATGTCCAACCACAGAGTTGCGGTAATCCTATGGAACATAAGTGGTTCACAAGCATCTATAACTGCCAAATGGTCTGACATTGGCCTTCCCTGTAATACAGTTGTTCAAGCTAGAGACTTGTGGGCTGTATGACTACTTCCTCTTATTTTTCATTATATTTCTCTTTTCACATCATTATGACAATTACAACAACAAAATTTGTGTTTTAGGCATTACTAAACTTTTATGTGGGGTTTCACATAATTTTCTTCATACCCCTAGTGTTAACTGGTTACATACACCTTATTAGGTGCATTGTAGAGAGCATTACTTCACCTGCCCTAACACAAAATTCTCTAATCAGCAGCTCAACTTGGTTATAGAACTTCCTAAAGCTTGAACCCAGCAATTGCTAGAGTGTGTGAGGCAAATATGGGAATCAACTGCAAGTCAAAGCTGCTGATGGGAGACTTGTGTGTCAGAGCACCTGAAGGCTTAATCTCTGGATCAAGTTAGTATATCTTATAAGGTTTTTTTGAGGATAGAATGCAGATGTATGGTTAGGAAATGGCCTGATACTAACTTCTTCCCATTCCCATTTCGACATTGCAGCACTCATACCTTCAATCAAGTTTAAAGGGAAGCCTCACATCATCAGTTGCTTCACATGATTGCAAAATGTACATTCTCAGCCCTTTGGACTAAACCCTCACCAAAACAACCTATCCTTCTAAGTATGAAGTAGAATGGAATTATAATTTAAGCTGTTGCTTTATGCAAATATAAATATAGTTTGTGTATTTTTTCTAGGCCATAATGTCAACCGATTCTTTTGAGTATGAAGCAGAATGGAATTCTAATTTCCAATATGTTGAAACAATAGAAAAACGAGGGACAAGAAATCTAATGGCACAGGAGGAATAAGTGCAAAAAATGTTGTTACCTCATTTTGGAAGGTCTTGTTCCACATAGGATATTTAGGTTGACCTTGTCTACATTCAGTTAAGTCTTTCAAGACATGGTTCTGCACAGAACAAGACTAAAAAAAATTAAGAGGAATGCCCAGGAAATCCAAGTTTATAATTCAATGAAACAATGCATCCACTTCAAAGATAACCATGGAATGATAACACCATATCCACATAATTAATGTGAGCTTGATAGTGGATACAAATTTTACAATCACACTTGAGATATTTCATTAGGTTGCTTAGCATTCAAAGGTTTCCCATGTTTAGAATTAGGAAAAATAGCAGGAGATTTCCTGCTTCCTTCAGAGAAAATATTTCCTGAATTAACTCTAATTGTAGATATACCATGACTTTGGGACATACTGCGACATTGTTGGATTCTAGCTTCAAATTTTTTGGATTCAACCTTTGCATCCTTGCATCTTAAGCATCCTAAAGGTTGAATTTTTGTTTCAAGTCTTTCTGCCCCAACTTGACCATCCTTAGATTGGCATGAATACTACACCAAAGAAATATCACACTCGTTGGAAGACTCTTCACTATCACCTGGGAACATACCACCTTATGAGAGTGCACACTCTTCAATTGTATATGAAATGGAGTCAAGACCAATCTCTGAAGTCTTAACCTTGAACTCGTCTTTCTCAGTCTCTTTTTCATCTTTGTTAAAAACTTTTCCTGTTATGCATGGCACATATAACCATACTATTGTTGCTTCCTTGACATCCTTTTCAAGGTTTTCAAGATAACCAAGTTTTCCTCCACCTTGGGTGCTAGGATTCCCTACAATAAAACAACCTAATAAATGTTACGGTTACTCTGCACCAGCTGCAAGGATATTAAGTGTTCAGTAAACTATTTTAATTTTTAATGTTTAGCTCCATGCCATTATCAATATATAGGAGTAACTGTTCCTTTGGAAATATTTTTGCCAGTATCTGTTATTTCACTCTGAACTTCAGAATCTAAATATACCCAAAAAAATTAAATTATCTTGCTTCGTACTTTCCAAGTTGAGAATCACTTCTTCATCATTTCCCCACTTTCATGGAAGGGTCCCCTTATGCTGAAATAACTAAAGTCTGTCCACATTAAACACTAGTCCAATATAAGGTGGAAAATCCAAGTTGAATGTGCTTTTACTTCTTTGTTATACAATACAATAAGGTCCATACCTTGTTGGTTTCAACTTCATAAATTTTCCTTTTATTTGTCCCTTCGGTAAGTGCAACTAAACCCGTTCACCAATTTGGAATTTATGTTCAACCCTATGCTGGTCACGTTGTGATTTATATGTTCAACAGCCTTGAGTGTTAGAAGAGTCTTGGTAGATTGTTACCGTCTCCCTCCTAGGGTTTCAGAGTGAGGTCATCTTAGCCCTGGAATCTCGTTTGAGGACATCAACATACTGTGTATTGGATCCATTTTTGTGGTTGATGGTATAGTAGGGACGTCTTTATATTCATCCTCTTTTATTTCCACCTCTATTTACAATGTGGTTGTTTGGATTCATATTCGCCATCTCATTCTGCACCTACTTATGATGATGTGTAGTGCTTTGTCATGTTGCTTCTAGGTCTATGGTTGTGGTTACTTTTCTGATTCAATGGTTTAGCTTATTATATTTTGTCTTTTACATTTTTGCTGTAGGAGTTGCTTTGGCACTCCCACTGTGTGCAACTACTGGATTGTATTTTTGAGCCCCATTGACCTACTTATTTCAGACATTAGGGAACATCAATAAAATTATCTTATTATATTTATTTTATCTTAAAATGATCTTATCTATCTTATCTTGAATCCTTTGTGATGACTTTTTCTCCTATCAGTGTGCTTCTTTGATGCGCTTTACATAGTATGGACCTATCAGCTTGTCTTTGAGTATCCTCGCTATCATTGTGTTTTTGATAGAGTGAGGTGGGATGCTACATCCATTGGTGTTGGAGCTTGAAAAGCCCAAGAATGATTTAATTTGGTGTTTGGGAGGGAGGTGTAATGTTGTGGCTTTTCCCCCTCTTGCCCCAACTGTGGAGCTATGGACGGTTCTATTATAACCATGCTAAATATATAACAACTATTCATTACAATTCTCTAGATGTTTATGGCTATAAATCTTTTAGTTCCTTACTGTCCTAGCTATCATTTCAAATTGTTTTACAAACTGACTCAACCGGAACCATAATTTGCTAAGTCGACTGGTACCTCCCTTGGAGACCCTTAACTGGATTGTGAAATGTTTGAACAGTTCAACTGGATGGTTTGACTGGTTCAAATCCTCAATTTTTAAATTAAAATATTTTAAGACATTGATTGTGTTTAGTTCATTAGTTTGTGTATGGAAGGCTGTTCTCTAGCTTGGTGTTCTTGTAAGTTGTGAGGCCAAAAAACATCATACTAGTTATTAACGAACCTGTTGCCCTTTTCTGAAACAATAAATATGGCCAGTCTGAAATTTACCCAAGCATGCTTGAAAAGAAAGTTAGATGCTTGCTTTGTAGCAAGTGATTGTACATTATCAAGCTAGAATTTTTAAAAATGAGTACAAAGGACATTAAGCAAAGGGGATGATTAGTATAAAGTTATGATCATGTCACAATAATCACAATATATGTATAAATTTCAAGCCTTGTAATAGCATCAATCATATCATCAATACACTTCTTTTTCTTATTTTTTCCTGTTTGCATACTTTGTGATCCAACTGGTTTGGTATTGTGATAATTCTTCATCTTATTTCAACTGCTTTTCACTGCCATTCTTTTGATTATTTGTGTTGAAGTAAATTTCCAATAATGAAAAATTTGATTTCCTTGCTTTTGATTCTTGTCGAGGACCTTTTTATTGGTAGTACAACATTATCTAAGTTCATTCAAACTCATTCCCAGGTATAGAAGGGGCGGATTTCTCTAGAACGACAATTAAATGGGAAGTTGTTGGAAAGAGTGCATTAAATCTCTCTGAAAGTTGTAGATTGTATTGAGAAATGGGTAGATGTAGGTCCTTCAGGTTTGGAACTTGATTGTAAATCGACTTCCCAGCACATGGCTTTCTTAGTTCTTGGAGCTACTATTTTTGGAGATGGGTTTTTGGTCTGGCCTGTTGATAGAGAGTTTGAAGAACAACTAATGATGATTGCAAAGGAGGCTTGCTTCTGGGCAACCTACAGTGTTTTTCCATTATGGAATAAAGGATTTCAAAGGTACAAATCCATATGTGCAAGGATGCAAGGCTTAAATGAGCAACTGATTCAGGAGAGTAGGAAGCAACATTACAATGTAAGGATATCATGTCAAAATCTCTCTCCTGAAAATGTTGCTACTGGGATTGTGGCTGAATATGAAGGGACGAGTGGAGAGCTTGTTGATGATTTTATATCTGGAATTCTATCTTCATCAGATTATTTAGGTCATTTCAATTTAGCAGAGGAAATTCATGGCAATGTCATGGGTATGATGTTTCATGGTTGTTTGACAACATCGGGCATTATAAGTGGTGTGCTCACAAGACTTGCACAACATCCAAAAATTCAAGCCAAGGTAAAAGCTTTATTTCATTCATTGTATGTTTCTATTTAAGGCTTTAAGCATGTGTTTTTGATCTCTTATATGAGTGAGATATGTTGTCTGTTCTTCTGGGGTTGAGTTACTGATGAGACCACCATTTTGATTTCCAGAATACATTGCATTTGAAGTACCTTATTCTAATTCATTTACAAAGTTGCTATAAACTAGGACTACCACATTTTGGAGGGTAACAAAATCAGTGCCAAGTGATTTCACAATTTGTGATCCACTATTATGATAGTAGATGGCTTGATCACATGACTTTTCAACTTGTAGGTTGGCAAGAGGCAAAACCTGCAATGTCTGCACTGCTGCCTCTTCACAACCTGGGGAATTGGAATTACATGATACATAGAATGAACTTCCAACAAACAAATTATTTTGAAGTGATGCTTTTTGTTCGTGTGATTTAGATTTTTTTTCTTTAAATTAGCTAGGTCAAACCCTCTCTTACTCTTACCGTCTGCTCTGCCCTGCCTCTATCCTCCAGCAGAAACATGCCCTTTGTTATAATGTTGTACTAATGGTAGGTTTTGAACAATTCTTCATGAACCTTGAGCTTTGTACTTGTAAATATAACTCCACACAAAAATACGAGACCCAAGTCTTAGTGAGGCTCTTATATTCCATTGAAGAAGCAATGCATCCAACGTGGGGAGTCAGAGTGGAAGACATAAACATGCCATAGGGCCTGAAGGGAATTGGAACTTAAAACTAATTCATAATCAGATAATCAGGGCATGGCACTTTCACATTCCACTCAAGCAGGATGGAGACATGCTTTATTACCCTTACGAAGAAATAGTTTCTTGTAGGTAGTTCAAATGGGGAATATGAACCTCATCATGATTTTCTCTATCCTTTGCTTCATCATAAATGTGCATTTCATGGCCAAGTAAATTCCTTCATTTTGAAAGTCACAAATCTTGATAAGAATATTCCTTTATGCAACTGTGCATTATAAGAACATTGTAGAATACCAGTCTCTCCAACCTTTTCAATAGGTTTAGTCAATCTCAAAAGCTTACTAGAATCTAAATTTTATTGTAGTCTTATTTTAGGTGACCATACATTCTAAGGAAAGTTCAGTTCTTATCAATGGTTATTTCTCTTTGTGAACTGTTGTCCAATCATCATGGAAGCTGTTTCAGATCCTGACATCTCAACACAAAGCTGATATATATTTTGTTATGGGTGAAAACTCGAAGTTGGGTAACACTTTCGTGAGAAACAGGTGCCCGACCAACATAGTGGGCGTTATTCGGCCGAATAACTATATTTATTCAGCCGAATAATTATAGTTATTCGACCAAATAACTAATCCTTTATTCAGCCGAATAAACTTTAACGGTATCTGTTTAATTTGACAGAACATATTGCTGACCGGTAATTTTTATCGGCGTTTCAATCATTATTCGGCTGAATAATTGTTTGTCTAAACAATTGTTCGGATGAATAATTTTTTACCATATAAGGTTAGTTGTGGCCTCATTTTCATTGTTTTTTCCTGCAGTGATTTGTCGTCGTCATGCTGCTCCCACCACCTGTTGCGCCACCCGTCTCGTCTCGCCACCCGTCTCATTTCCTATCTCATCCTCATCCACATCACCCAGCCGTTTGATGTGTACATCCGCCATCTTGTCACCCCTTATCTGTCTGGTTTCCTCTCAGTTTGGTGGTCTGTTCGTGGAGGTTGATGGTGGAGGTCTATTCAGCATGGAGGTCTGTTTGTGGAGTTGTATGTGGTCTTCTCATGGTGTGGTGTTGTTGTGCTACCCCTTGAATGTGAGGTAAAGCTTGTCTAACTTTTATATCATTATCAGTACTGTGAGGTAAAGCTTTTCTAACCTTTGTTAAGTCATCATTATGAGTACTCTTATCAGAGCTATACCATTAAGCTATTATGGAAAGATAGTGTTGTAATTAGAGTTGAATAGCTCTGTCCATTTGGACAGAGTTGAATAGTTCTGCCCATTTGGACAAAGTTGAACAACTTTTCCCATTTGGATAGATGTATGTTCTGTACACATTAGTCTGTACATGATTACCTTTATATATTACATAATTAGTACAGAGTAATAGTAGTACAACTTAGCTTATGTGCTCGTTTCATATTACACAAGATAAACAAGGGTAACCATTCTATTATGTTCAATGATTCCACCTATTGTATTTACGTAATCTCTAAGCTCATAATTACAATGGTAGTAAGGATAGAGTTGAACAGCTCTGCACATTTGGACAAATGTATGTTCTGTGCACACTAGTCTATACATGATTACCTTTATATATTACATAATTAGTACAAAGTAATAGCAATACATCTTAGCTTATGTGCTTGTTTCATATTACACATGATAAACAAGGGTAACCATTCTATTATGTTCAATGATTCCACCTATTCTATTTATGTAATCTCTAAGCTCATAATTACAATGGTAGTAAGCTAATGTAATACAAGTGATTCCACTACTGGTTATGAAGGTTACACTTATATAGTTTCCCTAATCAATACAGGTTAGTTATAAGCATAACATAAGCTCATAGAATAGAGTGTATTCAAAGCTTATATTGGTATAAGTAACATAGTGTTCAATATTGCTGTGTATAATATGAAGAGTTACAAGCCTATTCAAGCTTACATGGTTAGAATCCATGACCTGAACTATTCCCATAGATAACATGTGGTTAAAAAATCCAATACAAACGAGAAACAGGCTTAAGTGTTCATAGTTAAGCATAGTGTAATAGAACTCCATAAGTAGTAGTATTATGCCTAATATACACATATGTGAAACTGTAATCATACTAGTCTTAAAGCTTATTCTTGGCGAAATCCCGGTTATCATAGATAGAACCGTTCTAAGAGGGGCTAGGATAGGAGCCGTTCTCCCTAAAGGGTTGCCATTGTATAGTTTATATTGAATAAAATCCCAGTTTCACCTGATTCCAACCGATACAAATGGTCAGGGCCTACATTCCACTTCCCCAGTTTTACAACAACCTCAAAAGAAAACTTTCGGCCTCTACCCGACCATAAATAGCATATTGTAGTTGATATACAATTCAATTTCTTCCAATTTGGACAAAGTTGAATAGCTCTGTCCAAATGGATAGAGCTGAACAACCCTGTCTATTTGGACATAACTGATTGCAAAAAAAATTAAAAGAACATATGAAGCACTATTGATATAAGATCTTAGATTTTGAATTTGGCTTAAAGTGTAATACTTATTTTAAATGATTTTAATTAAACAAAATTTAACATAAAACTTGAAATCTGTTAATGTTTTTTCTTTTTCTATATTTTTTAATTAGCTTATTTTTATTCTCTATGTACATGAAATTTTATAGAATATTTAGACAGCTCTATTTAAAAAAAATCCATAACTTTTTAATTAGCTTATTCTTATTCTCTATGTACATGAAAATTTATAGAATATTTAGACAACTTTGTCCAAAAGAATCCAGGGTTATGTAGGCTTAAATAACTCCACCAGAGAAAAGATCCATGGTTGGGGTGTCCAAATGGACAGAGCTAGGGGTGTCAGAAAATTTGATGTTTTATGTCATGGAAACTAAGGGAACTAGGGAGTTAATGGACCGCAGAGCAGGGGGTGTTTCTACGTAGGGTAAGGTATCTGTGGGAGGGAAGTAACTTCATATAAATATATACTTTATGGGGTTTTGGTGGGTTATGAAATGATTAATTCATGTCACCATTAATGCAACTGTAGTATGTAGCATCTCTAAATGACATTTAAGACTGCACAGGTTGCAGCTCTGTACAAATGGATAGAGTTGATCTACTCTATCCATTTGGACAGAGTTGATGAGCTCTGTCCATTTGGACAGAGTTCAACAACCTTGTCCAAATGGACAGAGCTGATCAACTCTGTCCAAATGGACAGAGATGATCAAGTCCCTAAGTAAAAAATTTATGTCTATATGTTTTTTTGTTGGTAGGGGATAGGATTTCAAAACCTTTTCATTTTACTTCTTTCCTGAGTTACAACTTCAGTTGTAGTGTAATAACTATACAGTTTTGTCCATAAGCTCTACTACTTGCTTTAGTCCATACAACTACTAGCCGAAGTATAAGTCCCATGGCACTTTATGACTATCTTAGTCCATGATGCATTGCATTAAGTTCCATTGCCATTTCATGCTTTTTTGAAACATATAGAGAAAAGGTTAGATAGATAAAGGCAAGTTTAAAGAAATAATTGCTTTATCTTCGTATGGGAATGGAGACCAAAACAGCTAGGAGTGTAACGTAAAATGATAGGGATAGGCTAGACTAATGGGGGGAATCCATAGGTGTATGTAGTCAGTCCCTAGACACTTGCCTTAGTCCAAGTTGAAATCTATATGTCCTTGCCATTTGATGTGATAAATCCATGAAATCACAATAGATGATTGATAGCTGTCAGTTGATTCACTGCCCTTACTCTTCATTGCTTTATACAACCAGAGGCACTTGGATATATAATTCATTGTAAACACTCTAGATCCCAGAAGAAGGGAAGTGGAAGTATTTAAAGCTGAGAAATGAAGAGAAGGCAAGGAATGCCAGATATCTATTACGAGATTATGTCAGTTCGATCGAGACTACGGCGTAGAATAATCTAGAAATACTTTCTCCCTATGAGATTCAGGTGTCACATCCCTGTCCCTCGGACCGGCGAAGAGGACGCGACGAACACCAATGCAACCGGGAAAACAGCCCCACGAACATAAACAGGGATAAATCAATACTGAAATGAAAGATTGACATGATGCATAACAATGATGCATGAAACATACAAGCATACACAGATGCATAATTCCTCAATCATACAGCGGAAGCAACATATATACATTTTCAGCATTGAACATATCCATCATTTCAGATAATACAGTAGATTATGATTTGCAGAGATGGGATAACAACAACACTTATCTTTTGACGAAGAATTCACCCGCAACCAGCTACATCACTACAACGTTCCACCCAACCTTAGGCCAGCGTTGCTAATCAATCTCTCAGAAACGCTGCCACCCCCGAGCTGGGCATGATTCCTCCAAGGATAAGGGTCAACACAGGCTTACACATAGCCAAGGGACACAATCAGCCAAACCAACACCGCTGGGTTTACCAGGCCTTCCACATTGGCTAAGCCAGCACAGTCCAAAGACCAACCACTGCTTACACGCAGCAAAATAAGCCTTTCACAGCCTTGTGAAGAAGGCAAGGACAATCAGTGGCAGTCCCAAACAAAAGGTGAGACACAACTCAAGCCCACAAGGCAACTCAGAGTTGTTCTTGGCCCTAAAGTGCCCAAAACAACTCAGCTGCAACACCCAAACCAGGGTATATCAATAGCCCAAACATGCAAGAAAAGATAGCAGCATTCCCCAGTTCCAAATAGGGAAAACTCAGCCAACAGGTTGGAATCAACAGCCCACAGCACACACAATTCCTCTAGGTAATGGCTGGGAAGCTTACATAGTCCCAAACAAAAGCGAAGCCAACTCTCAGCGTGGACAGAGGGAAACTCAACCAACAGGTTAGATATCCACCGTGAGCCAAAACGAATTTTGTTCACCACAGCCAACAAAAAATAGGGAAGACAACAATCCCAAAATGTAATCAGTGAGCAGAGCTCACGGCATGGAAAAACGACTCCAACGGTCTGTGCATGAGAGAACTTGCACCAGACCACAAAACACAGGAAAACATACCCGATTTCGCTCTGTGGAAAACATGAATGTCCACCGGTAAGCAGCTCCCTTCCTGGTCGCGTGAGAAGGTAAGGCCGCGAGAGAACAACTCACTGGTCTCCGCGCGAGTGGAGAGAACGCCACAATAGGCCGACGAATCCGTGCAAGAGTGAGTAGCAGACAAGATTCCTACGTGAGGACGAACAGATAGTCGTGAGGCACCAACCGACCATGGGAGAAAAAAAATGGAGTCGTGGAGAAGGTGGAGACCAAGCGTGCAGTGAAGGCAATCGTGGGTGGAGTGTGGGTAAGGGACTAACAGTCTTTCCACCCCCACTCCCAAAGGAAATAACTGCCCTCAACCACTCGGCCATCACTCCTCAGCCACCAACTGAAGCATTAAAGAGGTTGACAAGATTGGATGAGACAAAAAGGTGACAAATCAACAAGGTGGTAAAACATGGGTTTTTCTCCCATAGACTAAGGTTTGACATCCCCCACCCCTTATCCTTTGGAACCATGCCCTTTTCATTCAATGTTGCACTGCCGTAGTTGGTTGTGGTTTATTTTATTTGATGTGCGTATTTACATGATGCCAATTTATAATGTGCCACATAGCACGACAGACCATCGACAACTACCCCTATTGCCGAACATACACGACCAAATCGATGGTGGGGCTTTTGCCTTTAGCTCCTCACCACGATTAATTACATTATATACATCATGCAAACGGGGTCAAAACCGGGGATGTGACATCAGGGATGAGCTAGTTGATTCACCTACGATATAAGTTCAGTTGAATAAATAGAAGCTATATCTATATTTAATAGTGATGCTCTCACTAACAACTCTATAACGACTAGGTAGCTAGTAGCCAACATTAGTGTCTATCTGTAGAGTAGGTAAGTACTTGCACTTGCCTTAGACTATATTTTATACTTAGCAAAACATAGTTCATGCACATGCTGTTAAAGGACTATTAGATAATATTAGTGATATCTAGGTCCTTATTGAAATATTAGTTTTTATAATTTCTAGGTCTTTGAAGTTGATTAATTAACATGTATAAGGTTAGGACCTTAGTGATTGAGGCATTACGGCTCTCGAAATTCAGGCCTGACACACTATCTCCCCACATTTTCCACCTCTCGACTTGCAAAATTATTTAATGGATCAGCATGTTTGGCTTCAAATTACTCTACATTTCAACCTTTGGCCTCTAAACCAAAACAAGTTTATGGCATGTGCTGGGGTCAAAACGTTATACAGCGTGCGTAGTAACCATCATATACCAGTGTATTTATTGGATTCAGGGATCTTCCTTATCATGAAGAAGCCTCATCGTATTTATATATGTTATTTCTCCATACCACCTTTGTTTTTCTACTTATATTACATTGAAAGATTAGTTTTAATAGTAGCTAGCTCTTTGAAGTTGATTAATTAACATGTAGAAATTGATATTTGTGTAAACTTGTAGATATGATATCCAATGGAAAGAGAGCATCCTTTGAGACAGAAGCGTAGGAGGTCATCACATTCTTCGGGAGTTGGTGTCCGAAATGAAAATCAAAGATTATCAACTTCACCTCGGGACTCAAGATTATTGTATAGTTCACATTCATCTAATCATCGGCGTGGCGATAGTGGTAGAGATGATTCCCCCTTATCATCTATGGGTGAACGTGGATCTCGAACTTCTGTATGGGAGATAAGTGTGGAAGCAGAGAAAGGTTCGCAAGAGGCTTGTCATCCTACACAGGGTGGTGAAGGTCGAGCAAGGATGCAATGTGTCCAGCTAGTTGAGGGTTGTATTCCCATTACGACCTATCCATCAGATTTATCGGACGATATTCCATGGGAAAGTGGTCTTCAACAAATGACTCTTGAAAGTTGTAGGGCTCACTATGACAAGATGCAAAATGTTCTTTCTAGTTTGAATCTCGCTCCAGAGAACAAACAAAGTATAGAGATGGTTTTGCAATCTTTACAAAAATTCATTGAGGTATATGAGGATCTTGGACCAACAACAGATGGTTTTGTTGCCTTGATGCAAAGAAGAAAGGCAGAAGTGATGTGTCCAGACAAGTGGGATATTGTGAAGGAGAGGGTGACTAGAGAACATGCCAACTCAATGTTCAACTTCAAAGAGGGCCTAAAGTGGAAAGCATTGAAAGTGCAATATTTTAAGCACCCTGAACTTGCACATTTTTATATGATCGGTTTCTTGCAGCCTATGGTCAGTTTCCATGGAACGATGGGGTTCTTAATTATTTTGCTAGGTTTTTTTATGTTGATTTTTTTTAGGAATGAAGCCAGACTATAGTGATATTCATTCCAAGTTTTATGGAGTTGGAAAGGGGGGGATATGCAATCGAAAAGGTGCCCTTGGAGATCCTATTACTCTTCGAACTCCACCTCTGATATCTCGTCCACCTAGGCTTGTGACTTACAAATCAGAGATGGAGCCCACATCACAAGTTGGGACAATTGCAAGGCATAATGCTGTTGAAGGTTTGACTTCGGCATTTGTAGGAGTTGATGTTGGATTGAGTCGAGAGAGGGCTTGAGCCACTATTCAGCAAAATTTTGTTTACAAAACAAATGATAAGTTAGATTGTATGGGCATTGAATATCTAAAGGCCTATGCAAAGCTTTGTCGTAATATAGCTTTGGCTAGAATATCTAATGACATGTCAAGCATAGGAGAGGTTTGTGTACTTCATTTTGAATTAAAATTTTTGTTACATTATATCTATGTATTATAAATTATTTTTTGATGTAAAGCAATAAATATGTTATGTAAATGTTTATTGTTTTCAGTTTTCTCGATTGTTAAATGAACATAATTTTAGAGTCTCCACTAGTCAAAATGCTGGAAATGTAGAAGAGCATATTGGAGAGGTATATTTAAAATTTACACATTTATGTTTATGTTTGAAATATATATTTTTTTTGTTTTTAAATTTAATTATGTATCTTATTGTTGATTTGACTTATTTATGCAAGTTTCATTAGATTCAAACTTTTTAGATGATTTTCCATCTATTGTGAGCTAATGTTTTATTTTTTTTGTCTTTTAAGTTAATTGCTAAGATTAATATTTTTTGCTTTTACTATGATTTATTTATTAACAAAATTTAAATTTTAAGGAAAGAGAACATATTGAAATTGGAGGTGAAGATATAGGTTCTTTGATGGATGTGGATATTGGCACCGAGGTAATTTTGTTCATAATTGAATTGTTCTTTGATATATATGTTTAAATAGTTTAAATAATGTTTGACATTTGCAAATTTCTTTTATATATGTTGAAGCTTGGGTCTCTTCGATCTTTTTGAGGAAAAGGAAAGAGTCCATTGGACGATAGTGTTGGAATTGTAAGTTTAATATTTTATTTTTTTGACTTTAGTTTAAAATAGTCTAAATAATTTGTAAGATTTATAAATTGTTTTTATATATGTTGTAGCTTGGGTCTACTCCACCTTTTATAGGCAAAGAGAAGACTCTGTTCGATCATAGAGAATTGGAGGTAATTTTGTTAATAATTGAATTGTTCTTCGATATGTTAGTTTAATGTTTTAATGTTTTGATTTTGCTTTAAAGTTATTTAAATAATTTATGCTATTCATAATATGTTTTTATACATGCTACAGATTGTTACAAGTTCAAGGGAAAACCCTGGTTAAGGATAGTGGTGGACTTCTATTTAGAGAATTATTTATATTGTTCTTTTTATGTAGATATATATGTTGTAGTTGATTTGGATATGGAGGAGCTTAATTTTTGGATTATATACATGTACTTTGAACTCACATGTACATAATTGTTGGATTATATATATGCACATTGAACTCAAATGTACATGATTGTTTTTTTGGATTATATACATGTACATTGAATTCATATGTTCATGATTGTTTCTTTGGATTATATAAATGTGCATTGACCTTAGATATTGTTTTTGGGATTATATACATGTATATGCAAAGGTTAGGAATGTTAGGAAGTTTTGATAGGTGCAAATATATGAATGTATGTAATTTATTAAATTTATGTATGTTTCTTGTTGAGAAGTTGAGAGTGATAGAAATGTTATGAATTTTTGATAGGTGCAATCTAATGTTAAGAATGAATATATGGGGAATGTTAATGTTAGGAGTGAATGTGGGAATAGGAGAATATTATGAGTGAATATTTTGATAGGTGCAATTTAATGTTAAGAATGAATATATGGGGAATGTTAATGTTAAGAATGAATACATGTGAATGTATGAATGAATGTAAAAATGAATATATGGGCAATGTTAATGTTAAGAATGAATATACGGGGAATGTTAATATTAGGAGTGAATGTGGGAATGGGGGAATGTTAGGAGTGAATGTTTTGATAGGTGCAATGTTAGTAGTGAATGTGGAAATAGGGGAATGTTAGGAATGAATGCTTTGATAGATGCAATCTAAAGTTAAGAATAAATATATGGGGAATGAATATGGAAATGTTAATGTTAGGAATGTTAGGAAGTTTTGATAGGTGCAATGTTAGGAGTGAATGTGGGAATGGGGGAATGTTAGGAATGAATGCTTTGATAGGTGCAATCTAATGTTAAGAATGAATATATGGGGAATGATTATGGAAATGTTAATGTTAGGAATGATAGGAATGTTAGGAAGTTTTGATAGGTGCAATGTTAGGAGTGAATGTGGGAATGGGAGAATGTTAGGAGTGAATGTTTTGATAGGTGCAATATTAGGAGTGAATGTTTTGATAGGTGCAATATTATGAGTGAATATTTTGATAGGTCCAATGTTAGGAGTGAATGTGGAAATAGGGGAATGTTAGGAATGAATGCTTTGATAAGTGCAATCTAATGTTAAGAATGAATATATGGGGAATGAATAGGGGAATGTTAGGAATGAATGCTTTGATAAGTGCAATCTAATGTTAAGAATGAATATATGGGGAATGAATATGGAAATGTTAATGTTAGGAATGTTAGGAAGTGTTGATAGGTGCAATGTTAGGGGTGAATGTGGGAATGTTAGGAGTGAATTGTTTGATAGGTGCAATGTTTGGAGTGAATGTGGGAATGGGGGAATGTTAGGAGTGAATATTTTGATAGGTGCAATATTAGGAGTGAATGTTTTGATAGGTGCAATGTTAGGAGTGAATGTGGAAATAGTGGAATGTTAGGAATGAATTCTTTGATAAGTGCAATCTAATGTTAAGAATGAATATATCGGGAATGAATATGGAAATGTTAATGTTAGGAATGTTAGTAAGTTTTGATAGGTGCAAATATATGAATGTTTGAAATGAATGTTAGGAAATGTTTAAGGCAAATATATGTTTCATAATGTTAAGAAAGGTTAGGAATGTTGGGAAGTTTTGATAGGTGCAAATATATGAATGTATAAATGAATGTAAGAATGAATATAGGGGAATGTTAATGTTAAGAATGAATATATGGGGAATGTCAATGTTAGGAGTGAATGTTTTGATAGGTGCAAATATATGAATGAATGTTAGGTAGTTTTAATAGGTGTAAATATATGAATGAATGTTAGGAAATTAGGAATGCTAGGAAGTTTTGATAGGTGCAAATATATGAATGTTAGGAAATGTTAGGAATGTTAAGAAGTTTTTATAGGTGCAAAATATATGAAAGTATGTATTATTAAGTTAATGTATGATTGTAGATGTAGTGTTGAGAAGTTGAGAATGTTAGGAATGTTAGAAAGTTTTGATAGAAATATTTTTTTATTACTAAGGTAAAATTAGCAACTTGATTCTGAATTTTAATATTTTTTATACTAAGGTAACACTATCAATTTAATTATTATATTTATTTTATGTTCCTTACAAGAAAATAAAAGGAGCACTACAAAGTTGCAGTAGTGAGGAAACTACAAATAGAATTCCTATATAACCCCCCAGGATTTAAAGAAAGGTGATTAAATGAATAATGAAAAAAAAAGACTTATAGAGTTACAGGGAGAATTCAGAAAGTTAAGGCCCTTCATGTTTGATGGAGAATTTGAGGAAGCGATAGAATCTTGGTTGTTAAATCTGCTCCGTGGTGGAAGGAGTCTAAGAGTGTCAGTAACATACGTAGTAAAGAGTTGAGTTGGAAATTTTTAAAAAAACTATTGAAAAAATGTATATGTCAGAACGATATTATGATGAGAAAGCCTAATAATTCAATGATTTGAGAATAGGATTGTTAACCATGGAAGAATTTGTAACCAAGTTTGTAAATTTACAACGCTATGTACCATACCTAAGAGTTGAAAAACCTAAGGTATACAGTTTTATCAGTTGTTTACCCCTAGTGTATAAGGAAAAGAAAGATTGTGTTTGAAATTCTTCAACAATGGATGAAGCAATTAGAAAGGCATAATTTTCCTACCATTTGTTTAAACAAATATCCAAATTGAGTAGAAGTTGGAAAAATAAAAAAATTGAAAAGATCGATCAACGTAGGAAAGGATTTAAACCCTCACCTTTTGGAAAAGGAACAAGAGGCCATACTGATAAAAATTACAACAAACGAGGTTCAACCAATAGCAATGGGGTAAAGAGTATCGAAAATTCCAGTGGAGGATGGAATAGTAACCCGTAAGCATGTTGCAGGAAGCTTCTACTGTGAATGACATAGCCAGGAATATCCCTATAGTTAATGTTTCTTTGGAATATCGACAGGTGGACCATCAATCCACCATGTTGGAAGTAGAAGGTAAAGTTTTGAACATACATGTTTCAATACTTATCGATTCAGGGTCTAGTTTAAGTTACATTGCACCAAAAGTAGTTGAAAAGTGTAAACTTAGTAAGTAAAAACAAAAAAATGCATGGTTGTTATAGCTGGCAACAAAGGTAAAAATGAAAGTTATGGAGATAGTTAAAGACTTGTTATTAGGTTTTAATGACTTGGATATCTCAGTTAATTTAAATATACTTCCCCTAGGATCCTATGATATTTTGAAACGTATGGATTGGCTAGAATCTCATAAATATGTTATCGACTATTTGCATAAAATTTTTAGTAGTGTGGATGAGGAGGATAAGTATCATACAATGAATGAAATTTATAGACCTTTATCTACAAGACAAATTTCAACACTACAACGTAAAAAGTGTATTAGGAAATGGTGTCAACTTTATGGCATCAAAATTAAAGAATTTGAGCCCGACAAATAAAAAATGGAATTGGAACAATTTCCTATTTTAAAGGAATTTGAAGTTGTATTTTGTGATAAGATATCACTATTACCACCTAAACGATATTTAGATTTTAACATAGATCTAATGTCATTGTCAACATCAGTATCATGAGATCCATATCATATGAGTATCCCAGAATTAATGAAATGAAAAATACAATTACAGGAGTTGCTATAGACAAAGGATATATTAAGCCTAGTGTATCTCCTTGAAGAGTACCTGTTTTGTTCGTGGGTGTGCTAGTAATATGATAAATTGTAATGTATTATTATTGTTAACTGTCATGCATGTATAAATTATAGTTGATGAATAGATAACCAACCATTGATGGTAGATAAATAGAAGAACGCGAGCTAAAAAAAAATTCGGCAGACAATTTTTTTTTTCTGGTCGATGATTTTTTTTTTTTGTTTGCATTGTAAATAACCGTTCTATAACGGAAAAAAATTGTTCAGCCGAATAACCTCTGAGACCTGAAACCTGCACAATTTTCAGGTTTCTCCATTTTTGAAAGGTAAAATGGATGCCTTACACTACAAATCGATTGTCGGACTTGATACCATTAGTTTTGTCATTGAATCTACTTTCTGTAGGTATAGATTTTGTTATGTATAGGTGAGATCAACTATTTTTATTTATTTTTGTTTCTTAACATGTGTCGAGTTTCGTTTCATCTCTTTCAACATGTGGTGAAATGAAAAATATATAACTTTCAAAATACACCACCTAAAAAATTGAAACAAATATGGTGCGCTTAATTGGAGTGTCTACTTCAAAAGGGTATTCATAGATTTTTAAATTTTAGAGTAAATTGAAATAAAAGTGGTGCAACCAAACACATGTTGAAAATCGACAAGGTTTCCCCATTGATTGAATTCAAATAAATATTATAATTAGTGTATAGATCTGTTGGTTACAAACGTATAGTCATCGCAATAGTATATTATGTG
>LPNX010852041.1:57238-89059 GCA_001517045.1 Pseudotsuga menziesii | reverse complement strand
AAACACAAGTTTAACAATGATTTTAGGGGCGCAACCAAACATGTCTATTTTTTAGTCCTTTCATTTTATAAGGACACACTGTCAAACATTTTCCGAAACAACATATCAAATCTCAATAAAAAAATTTGAAAAAATTATGAATAGAAATCTAACATAATTTTCTAAAAGTTTTGTTTTTACTTGAAAGTGAAATTCTAAACGAAAATATCACTTTTGTTCGCTCAAAGTTGAAAAACATGAAAAAATCAAATTTATTTTCTCATAATACCCCCCCAAAATAGACACCCATCTTCATGGATTCACCCTTATACCTAATAGTTTGCAATTTTTTCAAGTTTAATTCATGCTTAACCAGTTGTCCTGCCTTTCAAATAACTGGTATCATCACCTAGAAGCCAAATATACAACCCTTTAGAGATTTCTCTAAAGACACAATGTTGTAGGAGCAGGGTATTTCTCTTTATATTTGCAACATGACTCTTTAATTATTGAATCCACTATTACATTCCCTTATAGCCAAGGAATAATGATTCACAAAGCATAACTCCTCCATACAAAATGGTACCTTTGAAACAGTAAATGATTCAATGCTAAATACTTGCAATACTTGCAATTCCCCAAGTCAAAATACTTGCAATTCTTTGAATTCTAGGTCTAGAGATCATTTTTGCAAGACATTACGGTGCATAGGGAGTCAAGTCTCTAATTTTGCAAATGATAATTGTTGAGTCTCCATTAGCAATAATTTTCTGAATCTGCCTGGCTCTTAGAATGTTTATCACTGGATTTAAAGCTAAAATAGGTTTCACAATAAGAGAATAAACCTTTTGAAGTTTGATCACAACCATAGACCTGCTTATTATGGAACCTTCTCAAAGAAAAGGTGAATATACTTTGCATAATTTTAATTTTATTAATTATCAAAGAAACACGTTGTGTTTTAATTTTGATAGCCCATGATGAGGAACATCTGAAACACCTTGAAGCTCATGGATTCTTAATATTGTAGTAGACAAAACGGAATTTTTTTTTTTTTTTTTTTTGATGCAATGATGGCATTGGGCTTCGAAATCCTTTCAAGAAGGACTCTTCTTTGGACTACGAGAATGATAGTGATGAAGAATGGGAAGAGGTACTCATCACTAAATCTCTTTGGTAAGAGTATTTGTAGTATTTTTATTAGCTTTAGTTACAGGGAAAATTGTACATAGCTCTCAGGAATTAGTTTATCATAAATACTAGTTACTAGTAAGTTGTAATAGTAATAATTATGTAGTTTGTAGATTGATATCTATCATAAATTTGTTTGAATATCATCATTGTCAAGCAATAACAACTTCTTAAAGGGTGCCAGATCAATGGTAGAGCGCCTGCCTAATTATATGCAGGAGGTTGGTGGTTTGATTACTCCATGCCCTATCATAAATTTGTGACTACAAAAATAACTAAATTCGCATATATACGACTATTAATAGCTAATTTATCGTATCTTAGTCGTATTTAGCTTAGTCATTAATATTTTAACATCTATTAGTTTATTTAGTCGTATATTTGGTCATTAATGGTTGCAATTAGTGACTAAATCAACGACTAAATCAATGACTAACTTAGTGACTAAATCAATGACTAAATCCATGACTAAATCAATGACTAAATCATTAACTGTGAATGACTAAAACAATGACTAAATCAATTACTAAATCATTGACTATCAATGACTAAAGCATTGTCTATCAATGACTAAATCATTGTCTATCAATGAATAAATCAATGACTAAATCAATGACTACTAAGTCAAGCTATTAATGACTAGTGAAATATGACTAGCTATAAGATAGTGGAAATTTGCTACTATTAGTCACTGACTCAAAAATAGTCATTTATAGCCTGATTTTAGTCATTTTTTCAGTCATTAATTTCTCATTTTCTACTAGTGAATGCTGTAGGTGAAAATGAATTGACTCTTCAGTCTTTACATGAGCATCCAACTGGTAAGCCGCGGTTCCAATGAGGGTTTCTTTCTGCATGATGTTGTGGTTGTTGGAAGTTGGTTCTTGTGGTTAAAATGGCACGGCCTCGGTTCTCTGTTAGCTTAAGTTTCAAGCTTGTTTGCTATTTGTAAATGTTGTAGAAACCCTTAAAGGGTACTTCGTGCAGGGTGAAGAAGGCTCTAGAAGTCGTGATGTAAAATGGTTTTTATCTGGTGTTTTCAGCCTTACGACCTGAACAATGTAATTGCTTTCATTTTAAATTATAGATCCTAGCTCTAAACTCAAAGGGATGTTGACCTCTGTCTAGTTTAGTTTTAGTTTTTATAATACATTTTGGTTGGTGAAGAAAGACTATGAAACAATTGGGATTGTAAATGAGAACATGATTTTTCTCCTGTCAGTAAATTATAGATACTGTTTAATATATATATCTATATATATATATATTGCATATTTTGGTTTTGTTAACAGGCCTGAGCCTCGACCCTTTAATTCTAAGGCTGTAAGCCATTCTTATTATTTGATTTTGTTTTTGCAAATTGTTTATGTAATATTTGATTATTTAATTCTGTGTTCAACAATTTGTTTATGTAATTTTTTTATTATTATCCTATATTATAAGGATTCTAGTGCAAGGTTTATGGGACATCTTACTATGTTTAAGAGTAATATTTTACTCTGTTTTTGGCTCAAAAGGGTTAATTAATAAGTAAACCCTATAGTTCGATAATAATATTATTTATACTTAGTAATTCTTAGCTCTGTTTATTTAATATTATCCTTAATGATTTTTACAGCATGTTTTTGATTTTCAGCTAAGAAGGATTAGGGTTTATTGTTGCATACTTGTGAATAGGATATATATATATCTTTTAATAACTTTTGTGGTTCTAAATAGGTTATAGTAGAATCCTTCTGTCTTAGATAGAGACACATAGTGTTTGGAAATCAATTGTTATAAAAATGTTTTGATAATAAAAATATCTTAACCTAACCCTAGATAATGGTCTATTTACTATACCTATACTTATTTACTAAACTATAAGTTTTTATGTATTGTAAAGAATACTGGTATCATAATTAGTTCTATAAATAATATCATTACTATTGTTTTTACATACCTATCTTTTAGTTTATATCTGAAGTAAATAAATGCAGACACTATTTACTACTTCTTTACAATAGAAATCATAAGCTAACTAAAGTAAAATGTAGTTACAATTTTCATTCAATTGAAAGAATCATCTTATTCACCTAAACACCCATCTATACTAGAGTACTGCCTGAGCCAGGCATGGAAAAACACAGTATGGAAATTCTAATTCTATCTGTTTCTCATTTTGCATATTCATTACTATTTCTAACATAAACTACAATTTACCAAGTCTAACATTAAATAGTTACTCTGTTCATAAACCCTAATTAAATACTAACATGCCTGCATTTAAAAACTAGTAAACATTTTACTGAGGACGGTAAAATAAAAATAACATAAAGACAAATAGAACCTGTCAATGATAAGATGACAATAGCTTAAGGAGGCTGTTCCTCCCAACCAATATCTTGGAGAATACTTAGACAACGCTTCCTCAGGATCCTCAAGCATGTTCTTGGTCCTCTTGGTAGAGTACTGGGTGGAGAATATAACCTTAAGACCTTTTGCCACCCGACTGGTCCAATTACCTCAGTAATTAAAATCTACTTACAATAGTAAAAACATTAGCCTAATAGCTGCAATAATTTCAGTCTCAGCAGTTAACCCCTCAAACTCACTTCATAAATCCCCTCCATTGAATTTCTCTTCAGCAAATTCATTCACCCTGAATGATCACCTCTTGGAATGAGAAGCCTCAGCTGTCTTCAATGGGAAATTTTATAGAGATGCCTAAGTCTTCTAGGTTAGTTTTAATTTAATGAGCCACCTACTCTGATTCCACTTTCTTGGGGAATCATGACCACAAATATAGGGAAGTTTCCACCTGCAACAGTTGGAAGTAGTTTGAGGATGTTTCCACTTGTCAGTGTACTCTCCACCCACTATCCTCCACCAATTGACCAGTAAACACTCTTTTAACAGCTTCCCTAAGTTGTTGTCTCATCATTTATTTATTTATAAATAAAATATTCTTAATTACATTAATTATTCTTGACCCCACTCGGTCATCAATTACAAAGTTAGCATAAAATATAACACAAGGTTCCTCAAATAACATTAATTTTTTTTTGCAAATTGGGGCATGTGACAAGGGATGTCTCCCAAAAGGAGGGCTCGCAGGAGTAACTCTATAGGACTATAGGAGAAAAGGGACCACAAAGGATAGACTTGAGATGCTTTGTGATTTTGCATGATTGTAATTTCTTACAATTTTAAATAAAGTTACCTTGTTTCTTATGTCGTCTTTTGTTTTTTCATGAAATTTATTTAGTGAATTCTGGTTATTCTTTTATCTGCCTCAGAAATTGATCATATGTTGCTTATTTATCATACACACTAATTAGTTGCTTATATGTTGCTTATATGTTACACCAATGTTCTTATATGTTGCTTATTGATCATATGTTGATTATGCATTAAATATATGTTCTTATTTAATTCATATATCATTAGTTGCACCCATTGAACAATTACTTCTTCCCATACTGATTTGCGAATTAGTATCATCTTATTGAACAATTATATACATATTACTTTTGGGTAAAGCACTACAATTGTAATTTTTTCAGTTTCATTCAAAGTTGGCAAAGAACATGCATGATTTATATTTCTATATGTTGGGTTAATCGTTTCTTGTCGCAAACTATAGATCTAATTGTTCTATTTAAAATTATCCATAATTACTGTCCCAGTTTTCTTAGATAGTCTAGTTCTCAGTTAATGTAAAACTTCCTAGATCTTCCGTGTAGGAAGAGGAGATCCATTTGGATCTGAAAAAAAAAAACCTTGTGCAAGTGGAGGCCTTGTATCCATAGGACTTAGTTATACCAAACAACTCGGGGATAGAATCATCTCTGTGTGGGATTGATTTGAAGCCTTTCTGGTTGAACTAGATTCTCCTGTTGATTTCCTTGTAGTTTATCCAATAGCCTACATCATGGGACATCAACATTTCCCTAGGGTTTCCATGTCGTATTGATCCACTATATTAGGGATTTCTTAGGTGCTCATACCCCAACAAATTTTCCTATCAAAGATTGATCTTTCAAATTTGGAATTAGTTCTCGGAGCTTACCTGAATTCATCTACATGGATGGGATTTGGATATATATAGGGAGAGAATGTCCTAGCCTCCTACCCCTCGATCGTTATCGTAGGTTGGTACCTGAACAATCGATCCTACTTCTCCCATGTCCTTTTTCCACTCTTCTTTTAAACTTTAATACTTAAACTCTTCTTTTAAGAAATGGAGTGAATTACTAGGTTTTTATGATTAAGCAATTGGGTAAAGTCCAAAACGACAGTAGAAATGGACCTTCTAAAATTTTGATTAGATGATTATTAAGTGGAATGATAATACAAATGGACCTTCTAAAATAATATTGGTTTTAAAATAGTATAAAATAATCCATGTATTTAGTTATTTTTTCTTACATTTTGAATTACCAAAACTCATTCAAAACAATATATAGAATATTTTTTCATGGGCTTCGACATTGTTATATCTATAAATTGAGTACCAATATTTATTGAGTCATCAATCAATGCTCTCAAATCTGAACAAACGATCATTGACTGCCTTGCTTCATTCGGTTAAAAATTGTTCACTGTGATGACAGACTGTATCGGCTGCAGCCTCAATGGTAAGAAAATCAATTCTTATTTATCCTATGAGATGACAATGGAAGCAGAAATCTAGCAATGGCTCCCAGAAGATTTATTGTTCATGATTTTAGTGAGATTGCCCATTAGGGTTCTTGGAAAAATGCAGATTGTCTGTAAGTAGTGGAATTCTCTGCTGTCTTCGCGTGATGCCTTCCAAGCACGTGTTTCGAATTGGTCATTGCATTCCACCACTGGGTTTCTGCTTCATATATTTTGGGATCACGATGATGATTTGGGTGGCTGTTGGGTTATCAAAGAACATGGTTCAGGAATTTACAAAGTTCCATTCCAGAATCACATCGTCCTGAATAGTTGCAAGAGCATTTTGTGCATTTCCTCTTGTAATATAAATGGGGAGATATTGGCTCTTTCCATAGGTATTACTAGTACCATGAATTAGAGAGAACTCCCTCACCGAAGGTGATATGATACTTACTTTTATTTCAATAAAAAGGCTTTCGATTCTTCCACTAGGCGTTGCATTCTGCTGCTAGGCATTGTGACGGGTCGTAGAACAATTGTGATGTGTATTTATGATTCAGAATCCAATGGTTGGACTTCATTTTCAATGACAGTGCTCCATCGACTTCATCCTTGTGAAAGGGCCATTTATCCTGAAGGAATGTTTTACTGGGCAGTCTCTAGGGCTGATCGTGTCGTAGCCTTTAATAATGCAAACAGATTTTGGAGACAAATCTCACTGCCAGAGAGAAGCATAAATACTGGTCCTAAAAATTTAAGTGGATACGATGGGCAAGTTATTGTAGTGGAGCATAAGGAATTTGATTTTGTTCACATATGGAAGTTAAATATTGAAGCTGAAAGATTTGAAATATGGTGTGAGCTATGTTTGACCATCCTGACAGAAGGCCTATCCCCATTATTTCCTTTGGTGACAGTGAACAACAGTGGATTTATAATGGTAATTGATTAGAAAATGAATATTTCCATATTCAACTTTGAGGGAAATTTGATTGTTTAGGAAATAATATTACCAAGGATTCGCATGTCTGAACGACCACCAATTTCCAGATATGGGTCAGTCTTCAAATATAGCAACCTGTGGTGGCCTTAGTCCTTATGTGTACACTGATAATTTGATGTCTAAAATTTTGCTTGTTAACTGTTATTTATGGTTATTTTACCGTAGATTTTGCAATGGTAATTGAACTGTGTCTTTAAATGAATATTTCCATGAAGAAGATCAACATATGAAGATGTCAATAAGGGTCTCCATATTTGATTGTGAAGACTTTTTTTCTGGAAGATTAGAATGTAATGTTATGTGATGTCCATTAGTCTAGATGTTTGGGAATTAGTTGAACAAGGATATGATATTCCAAAATATACTCCCATAGAAGCATAAGATAGGAAGACATATTGGGAACATGCAAAAGCCTGAAATACATTACAAGATGGAGTGAGTAAACAGGTTCTTGTAAAAGTACTATCTTATACAACTGTGAAACAACTCTGGAACAAATTGGAAACTTTATATGCAGGATATTCCAAAAAAAAATGCCAAAACTTCAATCCCTCAGAGTTCAGTATGAAGGTCTAAAAATGAAGGATAATGAAACTATTTAAGAGTACTTCGAAAAAATTGGCAGTCTTGTCAATACAATCATAGGTTTAGGAGTAGAAATAGCAGACGATGAGATAGTGAAAAAAGTATTAAGAAAACTTCCTATGGCATAAATTCCCAAAGTATCCACCCTTGAAGATCGAGATAAATTAGGAGAACTTACCATGGATGAATTGTATGGAATTCTTACAGCCTCTGAACTAAGAATATGAATTGATAATACTTCAAAAGGAGAAGTAGCCTTCAAAGTGACCAAGAAAATAAAAAATAAAAAGCAAAAAAATCATACCAACCATAGTGAAGAATCCAAGATAAAGGAGATCTCTGGTACTTTGACAATGGGTGTTAAAAACATATGATAAGAGAAAAGGAAATATTTTCAAACTCAAGAAAACAAAAGGCTAAATTTACATTTGTGGACAATGATTCAGGTAATATTATTGGGAGAAGAACCATGAATATAGGAAAAGATAAAGCCAAAAATGTGTTACTTGTAGAAAATATGAAACCTAGTCTATTAAGTGTTAGCCAAACCTGTGATCAAAGGCACATTTGCATTTTTTATTCTCAGAAATGTGAGATAGGAAGGAAGAAATCAGGAAAATTAGTTGGTGTTTCTTCTATAACTCTCGAAAATGTATACATACTAAATACGAGACTGTCTGAGAAATGTCATATGAATTTAGTGCATGAAAGTTGGCTATGGAATAGAAGGTTGGGGAACATTAAATTTGATAATCTAGTGAAAGTTAGCAAAATTTGGGCAGTGAGAAACTTACCAAAGATCACAAATCCTCCAAATCCTATATGTAGACATTGTCAAATAGAGAAGAAAACCTGAGTATGGTTCAAAACAAAAGAACACTCAACCTCAAATCCATTAAAGGTGGTTCAAACTGATCTCTGTGGACCTACAAGTACCAAACATATCCAAGGAGAGTCTTATTTTATGATGTTCATTGATTATTTTACTAGAATGGCCTGGGTAGTTTTTCTCAAAGAAAAATCAGAAGCATTTGACAAGTTCAAAGCTTTTAAAACTATTGTTGAAAATGAAACAAAAGAAAAAATCAAATGTCTTAGATTGGAAAATGGTGGTGAGTTCACCTCAAAAGAGTTTGATATCTTCTATGAAACTCATGGAATTAAGAGACAATTTTATGCTTCCATAACACCTCAACAAAATGGGGTTGCTAAGAGAAGGAATAAAACAATCCAAGAGGCTGCAAGGACCATGCTCAATGAAGCAATACTGTCTGATGGATACTGGAGGAAAGCCATAAGGACATCAATACACATTTTAAATAGAGGATAGCTTGGAAAAATAATAATAAGACTCCTTATGAGTATGTTTTGGAAGAGCTCCTTCTATAAAATATTTTAAGGTTTTTGGAAGTAAATGTTACATCAAAAGACTTGATGAGAATATTGGGAAATTCGAGGCTAGATCCAATGAAGGTATATTTCTTGGATATTATACATATGCTAAAATTTCATATTACATAAGATTGTTGCAAGTACTGATGTTAAGGTGGATGATTTAAAAACAAAGAAGTTCAAACATCAAGAGAATATACTCGATAGTGAAAATGAGGATGATGATGAGCTAGTTGGTACACAAACAGATGTATAATAAAAATAATATACACAAGAAGATGAAATAGATACTGAATAAGAAGAGGATGATACTCAAGAAGAAGAAGAATCTCCTAGAAGAGACACATGGACACCTTCCAGGATAGTCCAAAAAAATCATCCCGAAGACCAAATCATTGGAAATAAAGGTGCAGGAGTACAAACAAGAAGACAATTTGTGTATCAAATAGAGATAGCACTATTGTCATGTATTGATCCCAACTCAATCAAATAAGAATGCAAAGATGAAAGTTGGGGCAAAGCTATGAATGAATAATTAGACCAAATAGAAAAATATAAAACTTGGGAACTAGTTCTAAGACCATAAAATAAGAATGTCATTTGAACTAAATGGGTGTTCGAAAACAAAGTAAATGAAAATGGACAAGTAATCAGGAACAAAGCCATATTGGTATGTAAAGGGTATGCTCAGGTTGAAGGAGGAGGTTTTGAAGAAACTTTTGCACCTGTGGCCAGATTGGAGGAAATTAGGATGTTCTTAGCCTTTTCCAGCTACAAAAAATTTAAATTATATCAGATGGATGTCAAGTTATAATTTTTCAATGGAAACTCAGAAGAGGAAGTCTACATTGAGAAACCAGAAGGGTTTCAATTAACTGACAAATGATATTATGTTTGTAAACTAAAGAAATCCCTCTATGGGTTAAAACAAGCACCTAGAGCATGGTATACGAGACTAGATTCTTACTTACAAGTACAAGGCTTCAAAATAGGGTCAATAGACAATAATCTTTACCGTAAAATCCTTGGTGATTACATGATGATTGTGGAAGTATATGTTGAATATATCATATTTGGGAGTGATGATGAAAAAATGAGTAAAGACTTTGCTAGTAGGATGCAACAAGAATTTGAATTGTCCTTGATTGGTGAACAAAATTCTTTCTAATATTTCAAATATTTTAATCCAAAGGGGGAATATTTATCCATCAGTCCAAATATGTTAAAGATATGCTGAAATAATTCCAGTTTGAATATTGCAAACATGTTTGTACACCTATGACAACTGGATGCAAATTAAGCAAGGACAATGAGTCCAAGGAAGTAGACCCAAAACACTACAGATCAATGATTGGGAGTTTGCTTTATGTAACAACCTCAAGACTTGATGTCAAGAAAGTTGTTGGTATGGTATATGGATTTCAAGTTGGACCAAAAGAGAGCCATGTTCATGCTATGAAATGATTTTTTAGGTATTTGAAAGGAACCATATATCTTGGATTGTGGTATCCTAGCAAGAATTTAGTTTCTTTAAAACTACTTAGATACATATTGGGAAGGTTGTGTAGATGAAAGTAAGAGTACAAGTGGAGGATCATTTTTCTTAGGAGAATCATTGGTATCTTGGACAAGCAAGAAACAAACCTCAATATCTCTGTCTATTGATAAAGTTGAGTATATTGCAGAAATAGAATGTTGCACACAAGTGGAATAAATGAAAAAAGATCTAAAAGACATCAAAGTAGTGTTTGAAGAACCCACGGTTATCTACTGTGATAATATAAGTGCTATAAGTCTCTCAAAGAATCATGTCCAACACTCCAAAGAAAAACACATTCCAATAAAATATCATTATCTGAGAGTTCAGGCTGCAAAGAAGACCATCAAATTGGAATATATCCCAACTCAAGAACAGATCGCAGACATCTTCACTAAGCCTAAACAACGATATATTTGAATATCTGAGACAAATACTAGGAGTAGTTTCTCTTCCAAACTAGTCTCTCAAAAGATAGTGATCAAAGTTAGGGGGAGTCATTTAACCATTTAATGGAAAAAGGGGAGTAAATTAAGGAGTCCCATACTTAGGGGGAGTAAAAATTCAGACTCAATAATTGAACCAGCATGAAGGTTTTCCTTTGTCATTGGTGTCAAAGGGGGAGAATGTTTAGGTGTTGCCATGAATGCCAAAGGGGGGTATTGCTAGAAATATGGATGATTATTTTCATTGATGTCAAACAGTTTAGGAATGAAAAAGGATAAACAAAAGATATAATGGCAGATATAATGACAAGGCATGACATGGAATAGATGACCATATGGCATTTCAAAGATGATGGTATGGCATAGAAAAAATGACAGAAATAGTCACAGAATATTTCCGCAAAGACATTATGTAGATCTAAAAAATTATGGTAAGATCTGCATTAGTTCTAAAATATTTCGTCAGGAAGCATCCCACATGATATCCAACGGAAGAGGATTAGTTACGCATAAAATAGGAGAAAAGGTTGTATATCAACAAAGATTCGAAATCGGATTGCTGAGAATCATTCCACAAGAAGATCGACTATTGATAATAGATATGCAAGGAAAGTGCACATGATAGAAGTTTTGCAAAAACCCGAGATCCAATGGCTGAGAAGTGATATGCTAGAATAGATCAATGGTTTGGAAAATAAGTGTGGGTGCAGAACAACGGAAATAAGAAGGGTTGAAGTTTTGGGAACATTTATTTTTCAACTTCCGCATTTCGGAGTGTGGAAAGGCTAGTGTGGAACGATTCGTGTGGGTACAGAACCGTGAAAATCAAAAGGTCCAAGTCATGGAAAAATTGAGTTTTTGACTTTCTCATTCTGCCCTATGGAAAAGGCAAGTGAGGAAAGATAATGGAGGAAGTACCATTGCGGGAGAAGATAGGAGGAAAATGTGAAGTTACGAGAAAGAGTATAGATCGATGGTCAATATTAGATCCACAATAAAGCTACGGTCATAAGAGGTTTCCGCAAAATAAAGAGTGTGGAAGAAATCCGAATCCAATCAAGAGATAAATGGCCGTGGTGGAATCCCCGAGGAAATATAGGGTGGTGGATGATCTCCACACAAGGTAAGATAAAGGTACACAATCCACATTAGATAATAGATCAACGGTCATGATTGAAACATGCAACAAAAATCAAAGGTTCAGATAGAAAGTGGAAGGATAAAAGTGGACAATCGTGAAAAATACTATGGGAAAAATTGAGTTCCCAACTTCTGAATTCCATAGTGAAGAAAGGAGAGTACATAAAGAGGAAGAAGCATAAGCTTGTATTTGGAAAAATTGAGTTTTCAACTTTCGAATTCTACAGTATGGAAAACGATGTGCAGAAAGGAATGTTCGGAAAGCAGAAGAGCATAAGTTCATTTTTGAAACGTTGAGTTTCCGACTTCTAAATCCTGTGATCGACAGTTAGAAAGACTCCATGAGATATTGACGGTGCATAAATTTTAGTGCAGAAAACGAAAGGCAGAGAAGTGCAAAAGCAACATTTGAGATTTTGAGAACCCGCACTCCACATCCTGCGATCCAGAAGATCGATGGTCACAAAGAATCCTGCATGAGATTAACTGTTCTGAACTTTTGGTGCGGAAATATTGGTTCAGAAGTCATGGAATGATATTTGAAAATGACACATCTGATATCCAATTTCCACCTTAGATCGATGGTCACGAAAATCCTGAAGGAGATCGATGGTACAGAATTTTGAGGCATAAAAATAAGCACGGAAAGACCATATACATGATCGATAGTGCAAAAGCATAAGGAAAACGTTAACAAAGTCATGGAAATGGATTATAGGCTGTGAAAAGGATGAAAGGGTGTGTCTGGTGCAAAGGCACTATGAAAGATTATGATGATTGAAGGCTATATGATGAATGGATGTGTCTATAACCAACATTCACCATCCAAGGGGGAAAAACATATATGTGCAGATATGTTGGCAAGTGTTTAAATAGAAATTTAAAATTAAAATAAAGTGCCTTTGATGTCCAGAATCAAGGAAACTAAGACCAACTGACTGTGTCACCGATGTTCTAATCTGTGTGCATGGTTCATCACATTTAAGAGTGGAAGGGTGGTGCAAGGGTAGGTTGCTTCCTGTAAAGGGAGTAGGTTCTCCTTGTCAATCATAGCTAACTAAATAGGGGGTTGTTTCCTCATATGAGTTGGTGCTGGTGAATAAGGGTGTGGGTGCATCTCTATCTGTTGGTGCTGATCCAAAAAGAAGAGATGTCTTCTTCTATTACATATTGTAAAAAACAAAGTTTTGCAGATAATAGGAAAGTGTTGGTGGTTTACCTTATTGGGTTCCATGATAAATTATTGTGCTCAATTTTTTTTTACACTTGCTAAAAGATTGTTTAAATTTTAGTCTCTGATTCAACCCCCCTATAAGTGACAGAACTTGATTTAACACTCATAATTATTCATTAAATAAGTATCTATTTTTTTCTCCTGCATGAACTGATATGCCATGAAGTCTTTCTCATGATGGCCTAGTGATCGATAAAAATTGCAATATAAACTTGTTGACAAACTTACAATATTTTGTAAGTACAAACATTCTTTTGATTGATGGCCTCTAGTCTAGAATATTCTACACCAAGGAATCCGTTGTGTATTTATTAGGATTTGTGCTCTCGATGCAACATAATTGATATATCTTGGGAAATTATCTTTGTGGTGTCCTTTTGTTCTACATTTGGTATGCCACATTTCTTCTTGGATATATTCCTCTTTTTGAATATGTTGAATTTGCAGCATAAGGTTGACTAGCTGTGACTGGATTTGCATAATCTCTACACCAGCATCTCCAACAGGATAGGATTCCAATTTCATAGAGAGTTCAAGATCCTCAGTACGTGGCACAATATTTTTCTGCATTAGGGGGGATATGGATGTGTGACAACAATTACAGAATAAAACACTATTTGTGTTGAACATCTGACATATCGAAACTTACTTTAGCCATCAACATCTTAAATCTCTAATTGAAATCCCAAACAACTTCTGTAGGAATTTTTTTAATTTCTTTAATCTTTATGATGCACTGCAACTCATATTTGGGATTTTTGAATTCATTTATTCGCCTTTCTCATATTTGATCTAATTTTTTCTTTGGTACTCCTGTCGAAACCATAGAGAACTTCATGTACAAATCCATCACTCGACCCCTAAGTGTTGTGATCATTTGAGCCTTCTTAATGGCTTCTTCTTGGACCTGTTGCATGGTTCACATGACTTCACATAGAAACCTATGTTAATCTAGGTATTATAACCCATTTCAATTAAATACTTGTAACTTAATATCGTTGTCTACCATTATATTCGCTTTAGGAACTCTTTGGATGGTTGGAATCCCTTATTCTCTATTCCCATGACTACTATTACTTTGATTAACAAACCCATTAGGATATGAGTTTCTAGATATTACCTCTGAAGATGTATGCGAAATAGTGGGTATAGTATACTCACACCCTTGATTTGTAGCTTCTTCTTATTCCTCTTTTCTTGGTATAGGTTGGTATTCCTCTTCCTCATTGTAAGAACCATCATCAAAGTACAATGCCAAAGCATAGTCTTTTGTTTCAGTCATGTTGCAACTTCCTCTTTCAGTCGTAGTTCTTATCCTCTTTCCCGACTGAAATCTTCATCCACTCCTTAAATGTCCACTTTATATTTTAGTTTCACTATCACCAAGATACATCTCAGCTTACTCTCCTCCATTTTCTCAAATTTCTATTGCGACATATTGGAAGTATCTATGCACAAATCCTTATCCTCCATACTCCATTCTTAATATCCCTTTTGTCACATACAAGCATCTTGATCCAAACCTTTAAATATTTCAAATAATTTCCTCTAGGCCCTTGGAAATTTTTTATTTCTACCTCGTTCTACAATAATTTTGCGTCGACAACAATTTCAGTGATATATCCTTCCAAAATACCATCAACCCAAAACTCAACCGCCCTAGATATGGGGTCGCTAACATTTTTCAGCCGTTGAATCAACTGAGGACTCTAATCTATTAGTTCTCCCATTTGAAAGTTTCTATGCTAGGTTTCTAGCCTCAACAACCATTCATACAAAATTGAATTTTAGAGACCTGGTTCTAGATTTTTGGTTGGGTGAAACTACGGGAAAGTCAAACCCTAGTTTGACCACGGGCCTGAAAAACCCTAAAAAATTGAAACTAATACGTTTTGGTAGATTCTCTATATCTCAATATTGGAGAAGGCATAGAAGCCTAAAAAATCCAAAGCCAAAGATAAAATCCTGATGTACACTGTGTCCAATTTTCAGCCTCAGATTCGCTATTTTCCAGGAGATATGATTCCTCCAAGTTAGGGTTCCAACATCTCCAAGGATTCCTCCCCAAATAGGACACCTAGGGAGAATTGACATATCTTAGGCTAAAAAGGTCCAAATGAAATTTATCAAGATGTTATAGAAAGGGCATGGAATTTACTCTCTGTGGTAAAAGGTTTATACCTCAAAGATGAAACAGTGACACATGGCAGTCGATACAACTTCGCTATGCTGAATAGTCCTAAAACAGGTCACCTTGGGAAAATGCTCACACGCACTACAACAAAAACTGGATTTAGCATCTCGTTTTGCATCCTTTTTTGCGTCTAGACTATCTTTCAGTGTATTTTTCTTCATTTTTTGGACAAAATGGCGCAATTTCACGGGTTGGTGCTATTTTAGGCATTTTTTGCATCCTTTTTCTAAATTTGGCGCAAATTGCGACGTAATTTGCACAGGGTTTTGCACCTAGTTATGTGCCAGGTTTTGCATTAGGTTTTGCGACAGGTTTTGAGCCTAGTTTTGCACCTTATTTTGTGCCTAGTTTGTACATCTACTCTTGTTGCGCCCCCTTTTATGCCCATGTTTGCCTCAACTTTTATGCCCTTGTTTTCATCCACTTTTGCATCCTTTTTTACATCCACTTTTGCATCCACTTCTGCTTCTTTTTTTGCATCCCTTCATGCGGCAAGTTTTGCATCAAAGTTTACATCCTGTTTTGAGTCTAGTTTTGCATCTCATTTTGTTTCATCCATTTTTGCATCCATTTTTTCGTCCACTTTTTCACCCATGTTTTCATCCCTTTTTGCATCCCATTTTGCATCCATGTTTACGTCTTTTTTTGCATCTACTATTGAATCCACGTTTGCATCCACTTTTTTCACGTCCCAATTCATACCCATTTTTGCGCTTACTTTTACACCCACTTTTGCTTCAACTTTTGCATCTTTTTTTGCATCCAATTTTACATCAGTTATTGCATCCCTTTTTGCATCCATTTTTGCATCCACTTTTGCATCGGGTTTTGCGTTGGCTGTTACGACTACTTTTGCATCTAGTTTTGCATCTACTTTTGTTGCATCCACTTTCACATCCAATTTTACATCCATGGTTGTATCCACTTTTGCGCCACTTTTTTCATCATGTTTTGCTTCCATGATGGCATCATTTTTTGCATCCACTTTTGCATCACCTTTTGCATCCATTTTTGGTGCACCCCATTATGCACCCACTTTTACGCCTACTTTTGTTGCATCCATGTTTGCATCATTTTTTGCATACATGTTTTCATCCAGTTTTACACCCAGATGTTGAAGATGAAAATGAGGATAATGATTATGATATTGATGATGGTTATGATGATGATGATAATGTTGTTGATAATGAGGAGAACGATGACAATGATGATGATGATGACGATTATGATGATGATGAGGATAATGACAATGACGACATTGCCGATGATTATGATGGCAATGGAATGAATGGTGATGATGGTGATGATGACAATGACAATGATGATGAGTACAATCAGAATTATGATGTTGATCATCTTAAAAAATAAGTTGTTATTTGTCATGCATAAATAGTGTGTGTCCTCCATGACCCTTTTCCACTAATCACATATTTTGGGTAAATGTTATTTCTTATGCCAAAGGTAATGATGAATAACTGATGAAAATGTCAATAAGCATGATGATGATGTCAAGGACAAGGTGATGATGATGACATGGATGATGATTATGCCGATGATGATGACTATTGTGATAATCATAATCACAATGACAAAGATGACGACGACAATGATGATCATCATCATTTCCATCATCGTCTTCATTAAAAACATCATCACTGTCATTGCCATCTAGTTAATCATCATCATCATTTAAAGCATATGGGATATGTTTACTATTTACAACATGCATAACAAGTGGGAATATTCTAAAACACCCCACCAAAGTATAAAATTCAAACCACAAGGGAAACAAAATATTGAAATTGTTCCAATTTTCTTTCTCCCAACAAAACATGCTTCATTTTAGGGAATTATGTTAAAATCCATACATTCATAGTCCATCCATACTATACTTGTAGTAAATGTAAATATAATACTTAACCAAATTTATAAAATAGGTAAATATTTTATAAACACCCTTATGATATATAAACTTCTTTCACCTTAATAATGGTAAAATATGTAAATATAATAATAACATATAATTAATATAAATATGTTACTATAGTTCATATGTTAAAATATTTAATATAAATAAATATATATAGTTCATATGTTATGTGATTTAATATAATTAAATATACACACATATTATTTACTTATACATTATACAAATTAAAATATAGATTAAAACCTATGAAGTTTCATAGGGAGGTGAAGTAAAACATGAAGTATTTTTCAAATATAGATCTATGTACAACTACCCATTTCCCAATGGGACTTCCGCTAAATCAATCTATGGATTCAGGGTTATGAGTATCATTTTGGTCACTCTGGTTCGTCCCCAATTTGGCCATGAGAGGATTTAATTCGGTCATGAGAGGATTTAACATTATTCCACCCATGAGGACTTCTCATGGCCCAAGAGGACTTCTGAGGGTGCCTAGTTGGCAACGTGGGTGCCTTGATTGTCGGGCCAGGACGTTCAAATCCTAGATTTTGGGGGTGGATCAAAGTAAACTAGGAGCTCTACCGCTGTTGATTCCTCTACTGTCTCTGTCTTAGATGCTGCTCTCTCGTATACTATATAAGATATACCTATTGTCACATACCCCAATTTTGTAAAATTATGTAATTTGTTTTATTATATTTCTGAGACATTATGTTAAACTTAATCCTAAGTAGGGATTGATGACTCAGCAGAGTCAACAGTAATGGAGTGTAATTCAGAATATTTTATTATTAATAAATAAATTATGGAGACAACAGCATGGGAGAGCTGTTAAAAGAGGTTACTGGTCAAACTGGTGGATGGAACTAGGTTGAAAGGAAAAAGGACAAGTGGCAGCATCCTCAAACACTTCCTAAGTTTCAGGTGGCAACTTCCCTATATTTGTGGTCATGATTCCGCAAGAAAGTGGAATCAGAGCAGGTGGCTCATTAAATGACAGTTAACCCAACTAAGACCTAGGCAATATTTTAAAAGTACTCAATGAAGAGAGCTCAGGATGCTCATATTTTATTCCAAAGAGAATTCATTCAGGTGAATGTTATTCAGGAATTTCATTGAGGAAAGAGGGAAAAAGAGTAAGGAAGTTTTCAAGTGGATTGCTACAGTAACTTGATTTAATTACAACTTTTTAGCTGGGAGGACTGGCTGATAAGTTCTGTGTTTAGACTGAGTTTGAGGATTGGTATCTAACATTGCTGCACCTAGTTCCAGCTAGGGAGACCAGAGCAAGCTCTAGGGTCCTGAGAAGTCACTGTCTAAGCGCTCTCCAGGAGTTGGTAGGGAGGAATAGCCTCCTATTGCCGTTGTTGTCCACAGTTTAAAACAGGTTCTGTCATTTATTTCTTTATGTTACTGAATATGAATGGATGTATGTTATGTTTATTTTACTTATCAGAAGAGTTAGTAGTTTAATGAATTTAGTATATCAGAATATTAGTAGTTAAACCTGTTAGTATTTAGTGTGTTTTTCCACATCTGGTATCACCAGACCGTACTCTAGCACAGTATCTCAGTGTTGAGAAGTGGTATTCTTCTGAACTGAGTTTCCTATTTTACCTGCAGCTACTACAAGTGTTTTTATAAATTCATGAGCTATCTTTCTACATTCTTAAAAACTATTCTAGTACTGTATCTTTGTTTTTCTGATAATACTAGCTGTAAAAATGAAAAGATAGATTAAGTAATTTTGCAGTTTAAGTTATGATTGTTATCTTCTAGTTTTTAAGAGGATTAAACCTTTTAGAGTTAAAATAAAACAAAACTGCCAGTAGGATATAATTATGTATCTGTAATTTATCTGTTTGATGTTACAGATAATTGCCTATTTGTATTAGTATGCAAAATAGTTAAGAATGCATTATTTAAGCACTGTATACTCTTTTATTTAACTAAGTTTAAGCATATTTCATAACTAATATTCTATTTTAATTATGGTAAACGATTGCTATCATTTACACAGTTATTTATATAGATAGGTATATGAAAACATACTAAATAATATTAAATAAGTAATATATTTATTATATTACCAATAACGCATCAACTTTATATACATTATAATAATAACATTCAAGTAGTATATTATTATACAATTACAAACTTAGTTTATTTATACTTAGAGTGTAAACAAATAAAGTAAATTTATGAACTAGTCTTATACTGTGCATTGTAAAGTAAATAAAACATTATTAAAAGACAATAGTAATAATTAGTAAGAATACAACAGGTCTTTTTAATTCAAAAGGATTACATTTGTTTTTATAACTTCTAAATAAATAGAAGTCATGTCATAAAACCTGTAAGTAAGAAATTTAATAGCAATTTATTAAACAATAAGCTGGAAAGTACTTTATGTACAGAACTCTTTTATACTAAAATGAACTACAGTATTATAACAAAATCTACAATAACTCAAGAAGATAGTAATAACAGATACGATATTGTTATAAGGGTATAAACCCTATATACATTTATAATTTATGAAGTTAATATATACAGTAACATCGTAAAAGAATTTATTAATAGAAATATAATACATTATACAGAACTATAAGTTGCTCGGTAGTCGAGCTTAAGAGTTTTAACTTCTTCAGTAATCTGATTATTATAATCCTTCACTGCCAACTAGGGTTAAACCTAGTAACATTTTTAAGTACTCACAGAAATTATTTAATAAAGAGAAGAATTAGTAATATTCTTCTTACAGCCAGGTTAATAAATAAAACACAGTAAGCAATTCTTTTATCTAAGTTCCTTTAATACTGTGATAAAGAAGAAACACAAGAGAGGGAAATAGTTTCAAGTTTCATAATAACTCAGGGTAAAACCCTACCCTTTTCAACAATCAAAGGAATAACTGTAACTCTATTTTATTCATTAACCTGTAGCAATAACAAAAATATACATGAAGGCATATAGCCTGTAAGAACTTTTTAAGACGATAAACGCAAGGCTTACAGCCTGTTAAGTTTTTAAACAAAATATTAACTACAAACAGGATCTTACACTCACAGTCGTAGCCGGAGAGCTCTGTTTAAGAGCTAGGGTTTTACCCACATTGTTAAAAACTATAAAAATAAACAACCCAAAATCCATGGAGGTCAATGAGAGATGCATTGACCAAACCAGTGCAATCTCTCAAGGTTTCAGACAAAGATGATAAGCCGTGGAAGGACCCAGGCTTACCGTGGTCAAGGAGCCGTAACCCACATTCTGGTGTAAGCTAGGAAGCGTAGCAGGTTCACCTGCAAGAAGATCATTACACGGCCGAATTTTAGCATTTTGTTTTTAAGTACAAAGATATAAAATAACCTGTATACATTGCTATGCATTAAAAACAACAGAGTAGTGTTTTACCTTTTTAGTTGATAGCCCTCGCGGCAAAGCCGTGACCTGTTCCAACGAGGAGATTTCCATTCGATGGTAGAATGTTTGGTATTTTGTTCAACCTCTACAGCACAAAGGAGACCCAGATAACCCTGCAGTCGCAGCACTCTTCTTATCATTTACCCCACGACCAGCTGATAGCACCAGCCACGCTTTACTGAAAGGTAAGCTCTCTCGTGGGACAGAAAAAGGTAAGACAGTCCCCAACCGAGACAAGTTAAACAATAGTGGTTTATCAGAGGCAAGCAGCAAGCATGTACACACTCCAGTAACCCTCACCAGGCAATAGCAGAGCTAATGAAGAGTTGAAGCAACCGAAGGTCCAATGGCAGACCGAATCGACAATAACCTGGTCAAGAAGGGTTTGCAGAGCAGCGGCCAAAGGCCCGAGCACAAAGGAAGAATGACGAAGTTTAGGGTTAGTCAAAGTTTTATAGCGCCAGTGCATGGCCACTACGCAGCCACGTAGTACTTAATAAATTGCATGGAATGGATAACGTTTCTAAAGTCCACGACACTCAATTGATTTCACAATCCCAATCATCGTTTGGAGGTTTTATACCTTAGTATTCCCTGCATATTACATTGTCAACCATGCAACGTTAGTCCATCATATTATAAACATTGCTTGTTAGATAACGATTGCTATATAGTCTCATATGCATAAAAATACAGATAGGTTTATGTTTAAGGATTTATAAACTCATAAGAATATGGTTATTGTATAGCATCGTGCACATAAGCATAGAGTTTGTTTAAGTGTTTAAGAATTATAGAATATTAGATTATAGTTATAGTATAGTCCACCACTACGATGCCAACCATTTGGGTTTCGAAAAGAAGGTAACAAACATTTTACTCTTTGAAGTATATACAATTAATGGTGTTTCTATTATGATTTTCATACTTCGATTTGGTTGTCCTAGTACTTAATTTAGATACTTTAGATAGAGAGATAACTCTTCTTGTTATGGTCGTAACATTCCTTGGTGACAAATAGACCCTGTCACTCTCCAGACTCAGGATTTTTAAGAGACTTCATAAGTATGGCATAATAGATAACTTGATTTCTCTTTCTATCTTCCTGTTTGTTAACCTAGTTTGAGATATCATAAAAGGATCAAAGATAATGAGTTGGGAATTGATTCTAACAATACTTGTTTTCCAACCCAATAATACTCTAGGAATAAGTTTAGTATTTTAAAAGAATACCAACTCTTAAACTATTTAAGAAATACTTGTTTCGTATAAATGTTTAAGTAAGAAAAATATGGATCGACATTAGTAATATTTTATCAGTGGAAATTCTGAACAAGATGCAATCTAAACTTGGGAAAATTACTGTGTCTTTGACTAACAAAAAAATAAACCTGTGATGTTATGATCTTTCTATCTTGCTAGTCGTTAAGTAAAGAAGTAATTATTGCGTTCTCATACTTATCTTCAATATGGACATTTAATAGTTTTCATTCAAGTAAACTTATTAAACTCTATATATAGAATTCAAATTCTTTAGTATTAAATATCAAGGAAAAGTTAGTAAAAAAGTACCTCAAAAAGCATGGTATTTCTGTCTAGCATGTACATAATTTTACTAATCAAATTGTATGCAGAAATCTGTACTGTAAACTTCTAAGACTTGTTTGCATCGAACCTTACTTCTTACCTGTAATAGAAGGAAACTGCTGCGTTAGCTCGAAATCTAAGTAAGCCCATCCCTTCACGACAAACCACCTTGTGTCGCAATCAGAAAAATAATCAGTAACTGAAAAAGAAACTGATCCTTAAAGTACATAGCAAATAAATAATCATTCAGTTACAATTTCTAGTAGCATAAACTAATCAAACAGTTAATGACTGCTTTTATTATGATTATATGTCATTTTAAAAGTTTTTAAATTTTTTGAAATTTTGGGGTTTTGACATGTGGTATTAGAGCATAGTTCAAACAATAGGCCTTGATGTGGCCCAATTAATTTCCGCATAACAGTAAAAATAATATACTAATCTGTATTTTGTTTTATGTGAAAAGCATAAAATTATTTTTTTGAATCTAACAGACAGGTATGGAGAACTTAGGAGAATATGCTGGGGAGGAATCTCCAAATACTGAGACCAGATAGATGTCCAGAGAACCTGTGATTGAGGAGATAACTGCTCACTCCTCAGAGTTGATGCAGACCATAGAAGGTTTAAAGAATGAATTAGAATCAGTCAAGAAGGATAATGAACGAATTCTGAAGACTCAAGAGGAGTTAAATCAAATTCTGATAGATAAATTTCAGACTGAAGGGAAAAATAGAAGGTCTGAATCTGAAGAAGCTAGTCATCAAAAGGGGTCCAAAGAGATGAAACTAGCTAAATCTGATAGTAGTTCCTCATCTGAAAGCTTTAAGGAACAACAAAGCTATTATTATACCAGTGATAGTAGTGAAGCAGAGGTGTATAAGAGAAAGAAAAAGTACAGACCTTACGAAGAGATTTCTGGGGAGTTCAAGAAAATAAAACCCCCAACTTTCAATGGAGAAACGGAAAAAGGAGAAGAGGCAGAATCCTGGTTATCCGGGATGAGAAAATACTTTCAGATTTATAATTATTCAAACCAGTTGAAGATGAGAATGGCCATATATAACCTTTCGGGGAAGGCAGATATATGGTGGCAAGATTTGAAAAGGGTCAAGGGGATTAAAGAAAAAGAGGTCAATTGGAGTACTTTGAAAAGGTACTTCAAGAAGAAGTTCCTGTCTGAACAATACTATGAAGAAAGGGCCAAGGAGTTTTATGAGTTAAAGCTTGGGTCCATGACTATGAAAGACTTAAACAGCAAGTTCTTAAGTCTGTTAAGGTATGTGCCGTATTTAGTTGATGAGAAACCGAAGGTACATCGGTTTCTCAGCTGCCTGCCATACCATATAAAAGACATAATCGAATATGATAACCCCAAAACTTTGGAAGAAGCCATGCGAAAAGCTAATTTCTATTTTGAACAGAACAAAAAGAAGGAAGGAATAGCCAATTGGAAGGCTAAAAAGAATAGTAATCAGTCTGAATTCAAGAAAAAGGAGTATGTACCCCAGAAAAATTTCAGGAACAACAAGAACATAGACCATTCTAATGGTAAGAACTTTCAGGGAAGCAAAAATGGTGCTTCAAATAACTCCAATAACTTTAAGGGAAACAAGGAGGTTTCTAACAATCATGGAAATTTCACTAAGAATTTTGAAAGGAAGGAACCTGTTAAGTGTTGGGAGTGCAATGGACCACACTATGCTTCAGTTTGCCCAAATTGAAAGAAGCTAAACAACAATATTCATACAATACAAGATGAAATGACTGTTGGAGATTTTGCAAGGACCATGCCCCGAATCAATGCAGCGTTGGAGAATCGCCAAGCTGAGTACCAAACTTCCATGGTGGAAGTAGAAGGTATGGTTAACAAAACTCCTGTAACTATTTTGATAGATCCAGGTGCTAGCCTAAGTTATATTTCACCGCAGATAGTAGAAAAGTGTCATCTGAATGTTGAAAAGTTTGATAACTCTTGGCTAGTTCAACTAGCCATATGGGCAAAAAGGAAGGTAAATTGTTATGTTAAAGAATGTGTTTTAGATATGAATGATCTTCAAACTACTGTTAAATTAAATGTTTTGCCACTTGGTTCGTATGACATACTTATAGGTATGGACTGGTTAGAACAACACAGGGTAGTTTTAAACTATTTTGATAAAATGTTTACATGTGTAAATAATAATGAACAGCCTGTAATAGTTAAAGGTATTCCTAGGAATACTGTGGTTAGGCAGATCTCTGCCTTGCAGCTCAAAAGAGCAGTCAGGAAAGGATGCAAGGCCTATGCTGTAATCATTATAGATGAGGCAAATAAAGTTGAAAAAGATAAAATAAAAATAGAGAATATTCCTGTGTTAAATGAATTTATTGATGTTTTCCCAGAGGAAATTCCAGGATTACCTCCTAGGAGGGAACTGGATTTCACAATAGAGCTGGTACCAGGTGCTGTACCTAGCTCGAAGGATCCGTACCGTATGAATATTCTGGAACTTAACGAATTAAAATCACAGTTAAAGGAATTAATCGATAAGAAATATATTAGACCTAGTGTTTCCCCTTGGGGAGCACCAGTAATATTTGTTAAAAAGAAAGACGAAACTATGCGACTCTGCATAGATTACCGTCAGCTCAATAAAATGACAATTAAAAACAGATATCCGTTGCCCCGCATAGACGATCTGTTTGATCAGCTGCGCAGAGCTACGGTGTTCTCTAAGATAGACTTGAGATTAGGCTATCACCAGGTGAGAATAAAAGAAGAAGACATATTCAAGACAACTTTCAGAACTAGGTATGGACATTATGAATTTGTCGTAATGCCATTTGGGCTTACTAATGCCCCAGCCGTCTTTATCTGTCTAATGAATAACATAATGCATAAATACTTAGACAAGTTTGTTGTCATATTCATTGATGACATCTTGATCTATTCTAAAAATAAAGAGGAACATAAAGAACATTTGCGGATAGTTTTACAAGAATTGCGAGAGCAACAGCTCTTCGTGAAGTTCAGTAAGTGTGATTTCTTCAAAGATGAAATCCAGTACTTAGGTCACGTGGTGACTAAGGAAGGGATTTCAGTTGATCCTGAAAAGATCAGGGCAATTGAAGAATGGCCAGTACCAAAATACGTAACAGATGTTAGGTCTTTCATGGGAATCACCGGTTATTACCGGAGATTCATAGAAGGCTTTTCAAAAATAGCCAACCCAATCACTTCCTTGCAAAAGAAAGACAAGAAATTCGATTGGAACGTAAAATGTGAAGAAAGATTTAAGAAACTAAAAACTTTATTAACAACTGCGCCTATTCTAAGAATAGCAGATCCTAATAAGGATTTTGTGGTTTGTACCGATGCTTGTAACGACGGTCTAGGAGGAGTGCTGACTCAGGACGGGCATGTCATTGCCTATGAGTCCAGGAAGCTAAAGATCCATGAAAAGAATTATGCCACTTATGATTTAGAGCTAGCTGCTGTTATTCATGCCTTGAAAATGTGGCGACACCACTTAATAGGCAGAAAGTTTACTTTAATGACTGATAATAAGGGTTTAAAATACCTTTTAGATCAGCCTAACTTAAATGCAAGGCAAGCCAGATGGCTAGCTTTCCTAAGTGAATACGATTTCGAAATCCAACACATAAAGGGCAAAGAAAATAAAGTAGCTGATGCTTTGAGTAGAAATACAAAATTGAATTTTACAACAGCAATCAGTACTTATAATTCTGATTTAAATGAACAGCTAATTGAAGGGATAAAATTTGATGAAATTTATCAAAAATTACAAGCTACAGCTAAGGAAGAACCCACAGAAAGTTTAATTAAGGGTTATAGTTTAAATAAAGATGTATTTTTATTGTTTAAGGACAGACTGTATGTGCCAAATGTGTCTAAAATTAAATTACTGATTCTGGATGAAGTGCATAAAACCCCTTATTCAGGGCATCCAGGCTATCAGAAGACTGTCACCATGTTGAGAAAAGATTATTTCTGGCCTAATATGAAATCTGAAGTAGCTGAGTATATAGCTAGATGCCTGGACTGTCAACAAGTGAAGACAGAACATCAACATCCAGCTGGTTTATTGCAACCCTTGCCTATTCCTATCTGGAAGTGGGAAATAATCAGCTTAGATTTCATTACTGGATTACCCAGAAATCAAAATCAGAATGATTCAATTATGGTGGTAGTGGATAAGTTAAGTAAAGAAGCACATTTTATTCTTGTTAAAACCACTTTTAAGGCTGCAAATATAGCAGACATTTTCTTAAAACAGATTTTTCAGCTACATGGTGTACCGAAAGTTATTATTTCAGACAGGGATCCTAAATTCACAAGGAATTTTTGGAAATCCTTGTTTAAAGGATTAAACACCACTCTGAATTTCAGCACCTCTTTCCATCCTCAGACGGACAGACAGACTAAAAGAGTTAATCAAGAGTTGGAAGATCTGTTAAGAATGTACGTCAAGGATCAACCAGGTAAGTGGGAGGATTACTTGCATTTAGCAGAATTTGCATACAATAACAACTATCAATCATCAGCTAAGTTCAGTCCTTTTGAAATTCTGTATGGGCGTAAATGTAACACTCCTATCTCCTGGAATAATCCAGGAGATAGATTAGTGTTGGGGCCCGAATTATTAAAAGAAATGGAACAGATTGTAAAACAAGTGCAGGAGAACTTGAAGGTTGCCCAAGATTGGCAAAAGAGCCAAGCATATTTGAAAATAACTCCTAAAGATTTCCAGGTGGGTGAGCATGTGTTCATAAAGGTAAGACCAAAGAAGAGCTCCCTAAGATTGGGGATTTGTGCAAAATTAGCGCCACGTTACTGTGGTCCGTTTGAAATTTTATCTAGAGTTGGTCAAGTTGCATATCAGTTAGCGTTACCACCTAATTTAAAAGTGCACAATGTTTTTCATATTTCTGTTCTGAAAAAGTATGTACATGATGCTACTCATGTAATTGATTGGAACGTTGTACAGGTAGAACCAGAAGGGGAAGTTCTGGTGGAACCGGATTGTATCCTCAGGAGGAGGGAAATTACTCTGCGGAACCGCACAATTGGACAGCTGAAGGTGCAATGGAAGCACCTTAGTCCTGAAGAAGCTACTTGGGAACTGGAAAGTAAGATGCGGGAAGCATACCCGAATCTGTTCCAGGAGGTTCCTGAGGAAGAAGAATAAGTAACATTAAGGACGATGTTACATTTTAAGGGGGTGTGTATGTCACATACCCCAATTTTGTAAAATTATGTAATTTGTTTTATTATATTTCTGAGACATTATGTTAAACTTAAACCTAAGTAGGGATTGATGACTTAGTAGAGTCAACAGTAATGGAGTGTAATTCAGAATATTTTATTATTAATAAATAAATTATGGAGACAACAGCATGGGAGGGCTGTTAAAAGAGGTTACTGGTCAAACTGGTGGATGGAACTAGGTGGAAAGGCAAAAGGACAAGTGGCAGCATCCTCAAACACTTCCTAAGTTGCAGGTGGCAACTTCCCTATATTTGGGGTCATGATTCCCCAAGAAAGTGGAATCAGAGTAGGTGGCTCATTAAATGACAGTTAACCCAACTAAGACCTAGGCAATCTTTTAAAAGTACTCAATGAAGAGAGCTCAGGCTGCTCAGATTTTATTCCAGAGAGAATTCATTCAGGTGAATGTTATTCAGGAATTTCATCGAGGAAAGAGGGAAAAACAGTAAGGAAGTGTTCTGAGTGGATTGCTGCAGTAACTTGATTTAATTACAGTTTTTTAGCTGGGAGGACTGGCTGATAAGTTCTGTGCTCAGACTGAGTTTGAGGATTGGTATCTGACATTGCTGCACCTAGTTCTAGCTAGAGAGACCAGAGCAAGCTTGGGGGTCCTGAGAAGTCGTTGTCTGAGCGCTCTCTAGGAGTTGGTAGGGAGGAATAGCCTCCTATTGCTGTTGTTGTCCACAGTTTAAAACAGGTTCTGTCATTTATTTCTTTATGTTACTGAATATGAATGGATGTATGTTATGTTTATTTTACTTATCAGAAAAGTTAGTAGTTTAATGAAGTTAGTATATCAGAATATTAGTAGTTAAACCTGTTAGTATTTACTATAATTTTCCACATCTGGTATCACCAGACCGTACTCTAGCACAGTATCTCAGTGTTGAGAAGTGGTATTCTTCTGAACTGAGTTTCCTATTTTACCTGCAGCTACTACAAGTGTTTTTATAAATTCATGAGCTATCTTTCTACAGTCTTAAAAACTATTCTAGTATTGTATCTTTGTTTTTCTGAAAATACTAGCTGTAAAAATGAAAAGATAGATTAAGTAATTCTGCAGTTTAAGTTATGATTGTTATCTTCTAGTTTTTAAGAGGAATAAGCCTTTTAGAGTTAAAATAAAACAAAACTACCAGTAGGATATAATTATGTATCTGTAATTTATCTGTTTGATGTTACAGATAATTGCCTATTTGTATCAGTATGCAAAATAGTTAAGAATGCATTATTTAAGCACTGTATACTCTTTTATTTAACTAAGTTTAAGCATATTTCATAACTAATATTCTATTTTAATTATGGTAAACTATTGCTATCATTTACACAGTTATTTATATAGATAGGTATATGAAAACATACTAAATAATATTAAATAAGTAATATATTTATTATATTACCAATAATGTATCAACTTTATATACATTATAATAATAACATTCAAGTAGTATATTATTATACAATTACAAACTTAGTTTATTTATACTTAGAGTGTAAACAAATAAAGTAAACTTATGAACTAGTCTTATACTGTGCATTGTAAAGTAAATAAAACATTATTAAAAGACAATAGTAATAATTAGTAAGAATACAACAGGTCCTTTTAATTCAAAAGGATTACATTTCTTTTTATAACTTCTAAATAAATAGAATTCAGGTCATAAAACCTGTAAGTAAGAAATTTAATAGCAATTTATTAAACAATAAGCTGGAAAGTACTTTATGTACATAACTCTTTTATACTAAAATGAACTACAGTATTATAACACAAGAAGATAGTAATAACAGATACGATATTGTTATAAGGGTATAAACCCTATATACATTTATAATTTAAGAAGTTAATATATACAGTAACATCGTAAAAGAATTTATTAATAAAAATATAATACATTATACATAACTATAAGTTGCTCGGTTGTCGAGCTTAAGAGTTTTAACTTCTTCAGTAATCTAATTATTATAATCCTTCACTGACAACTAGGGTTAAACCTAGTAACATTTTTAAGTACTCACAGAAATTATTTAATAAAGAGAAGAATTAGTAATATTCTTCTTACAGCCAGGTTAATAAATAAAACACAGTAAGCAATTCTTTTATCTAAGTTCCTTTAATATTGTGATAAAGAAGAAACACAAGAGAGGGAAACAGTTTCAAGTTTCATAATAAATGAGGGTAAAAACCTACCCTTTTCAACAATGAAAGGAATAACCGTAACTCTATTTTATTCATTAACCTGTAGCAATAACAAAAATATACATGAAGGCGTATAGCCTGTAAGAAAATTTTTAACACGGTAAATGCAAGGCTTACAGCCTGTTAAGTTTTTAAACAAAATATTAACTACAAACAGGATCTTACACTCACAGCCGTAGCCGGAGAGCCCTGTTTAAGAGCTAGGGTTTTACCCACATTGTTAAAAACTATAAAAATAAACAACCCAAAATCCATGGAGGTCAACCAGAGCTGCATTGACCAAACTAGCGCAATCTCTCAAGGTTTCAAACAAAGATGATAAGCCGTGGAAGGACCCAGGATTATCGTGGTCAAGGAGCCGTAACCCACATTCTGGTGTAAGCTAGGAAGCGTAGTAGGTTCACCTGCAAGAAGATCATTACACGACCAAATGTTAGCATTTTGTTTTTAAGTACAAAGATATAAAATAACCTGTATAAATTGCTGTGCATTAAAAACAACAGAGTAGTGTTTTACCTTTTTAGTTGATAGCCCTCGCAGCGAAGCCGCGACCTGTTCCAACGAGGAGATTTCCATTCGATGGCAGAATATTTGGTATTTTGTTCAACCTCTACAGCACAAAGGAGACCCAGATAACCCTACAGTCGCAGCACTCTTCTTATCATTTATCCCACGACCAGCTGATAGCACCAGCCATGCTTTACTGAAAGGTAAGCTCTCTCGTGGGATAGAAAAAGGTAAGACAGTCCCCAACCGAGACAAGTTAAACAACAACGGTTTATCAGAGGAAAGTAGCAAGCATGTACACACTCCAGTAACCCTCACCAGCAATCGCAGAGCTAATGAAGAGCTGAAGCAACCGAAGGTCCAATGGCAGACCGAATCGACAATAACCTGGTCAAGAAGGGTTTGCAGAGCGGCGGCCAAAGGCCCGAGCACGAAGGAAGAATGACGAAGTTTAGGGTTAGTCAAAGTTTTATAGAGCCAATGCATGGCCACTACGCAGCCACGTAGTACTTGATAAATTGCATGGAATGGATAACATTTCTAAAGTCCATGACACTCAATTGATTTCACAATCCCAATCATCGTTTGGAGGTTTTATACCACGGGGTCTTCACTTGTTGACCAATATCCTATCACATTACTTCATATTGTGGGTTTTAAAATGATAAAAAATTGAACCAATATATTGCAGGTATTGGGGGGATGAGGGGTTTAAGGTGGGGGTGGATAGGGTGGTTTATAAGGATTGAGGTATAAAAAGGGGTGGGGAGGAGCTTTCAAGTATTGGGAGGGGGTTTCAACAAAAAGAGTTTGGGTCAATACCTCTAGAAATTAAGGGTATTCTTTAATATCCCACGATCGTACGTGCTATGTGAGAGGTTCACTAAGTGAAGTCCCCGTGTTTTATACCTTAGTATTCCCTGCATATTACATTGTCAACCATGCAACGTTAGTGTTATCACTCCAAGAAACTACTTAGTGGTTATGGCTAAGTATGCTTGGTAACTTAAGAAATAAATGTTTTCCAACAAGTGGATCAATGGGATACCAAGAAAGCACAATGAAAGGATTAACTTATTAGAACATCTTAATGAACCAGTGCTTTTAGAGACTACCAATCAGATACAATATAACAGAAAGGTATGAAGAATATCATTTAGATAACCAAGTACATGTAATGCAGGGTTTAAATAACCAAGTACATTTGGATGCAGGGTCATACTAAACAATAAAGAAATCCTTCATTCAAGTTCATGAGCATAAAGCTGAGCTAAACTTAAACAGAGTACAGAATAAAAAGATAGATGAATGGTTTGATGACAGTAGCAAAAGAAGACTGTGATTGTATTAGGATAAGCAATAAGTACATAGGCCAAATTCTCTCCAAGATTGAACCCCTATGTTCTCCAAATGTCTTTGGCTTTATAGCCTTACAAGATCAAATCTAGATCCATGAAAAATGGATCAGATTTGCCAAAAATAGTCAAATCAACAAGTGTAGGATGAGATCCTATAAAAATGGATCTGGAATTCTAAAAATGGAAAATCAAATCAAAATAAGAGAAGATCAAGTCCTGA
>LPNX010852041.1:0-49924 GCA_001517045.1 Pseudotsuga menziesii | reverse complement strand
GTATGTTTGTTTTAAGTGTGACTCACAGTTTATGTTCCTTATTTGGTGGACTCTTCGAGTACCATGATCACAAAAGTGGTAGGTAAGGTCTTTATGCCTCCGTCTATACCTTGCAGATTGCATAAAGACCTATACCTTCTTCCATTGAAATACTTGCCCATATATGTCTTACGCTACCAAACTTCAAATCATTGGGTTACAACTAGAAGGTGTGGCCTCCCCTAGTGGGAGGTTCAGTCCAAATCTTCAGAGGTCTTAAGCTCAATATAGATAATTTGATCATTTCAACACCTATCCCGATCTAGACTTGGGATGTGATTTGCTAGGCCCTTCATCGTTGTATTTAATGTCCAATCCATCGACACAATCTACTGTGCCGAAGGGAAACATATTTAAATGCAAACAACTTCTTGGAAACAACCATGAAAGTTTAGACTTTTAATAGAACATCGTTTCTTTGAAACAAAATTTTTAAGTCAAACTGAGAGATTGCAAAGGAGTTAACATAATACGTAAGAGAAACTTTTATTGAACCACCCTTACACCATGCAACATAAACCACATTAGTATGCTCTCTCATATTCCCTCTTTGATCATTGCAAAACATAATCCAATAGTTTGGTTTGACCTAGTTATTACTATATATGGAATTGGAGACACATGGCTTATGCAATCCCTTCCTTATTATGAGTGTTTGACCCTTCATGGTCATAAGCGATAACGCATGCAAGATATATCAACTATTGGGAAGATCATGTTATATTGAGCTCATTTCTTTCATTGAGTGCTCTTTAGAAAATGTTCATTAGAAAATTATGTGTTGCTTTGTGGCTTGTTCATGTCACTTTAACATTGTCGTTTACTTTCCATAAATAAAATTCCATTATGAAGAGGATAAATGTATGGCTTGAACTTTAAAAAAACATTTCAACCTTGCAATATCTATATTTTGTTGTTAAGAAGGATTTGAGTCTATTTAGAAAGATGCTTGTACATATAAAATGCAATTACAGGGGTTCCTCTTGTAGGCTTGGTAGTTGGGATAGTAGGCTATCATTGTCCCCACCCAAGTTCAAAACCCATGACTATATGTACATGACACCTACGGGAGTGTCAAAATTTTCATTAATGAAAAAAAATGCAATTACAAATTGAGATGTTCATCATTCTAGATTATAGTTATTTTCCCTATAGTGTCTCATCACATTTTCTTCTACTTTTATTAAGAAATCATGCATAGATTTTATAGTATTTTCCAAAGTTAATGGATATTATTTATTTTTAATATTTGAAGTTTTGTACATAAAATTTATTGTAACTAATGTTTTCATTCTCCACTTATCTTAAAAATTTGTTCTAGACTTCAATGTTGTATTATTTTACTAGGTCAATGCCTTTGGATGGTCTCCTCCATTTGTGCCTCTAGCTCCCTAACACAACTTGTATCCTAATCCAAAAACATTAATACGAATATCTATTTGGTTCAAATTCAGTTCCTCGGTATGTTAATTTCAAGATTAATATTGATTACATAAGTGTACACAACTTTTTATATCCTTCAAATTAATTGCTTCCTAATGATTTCCATGAATCTAACTTGTGATATACCTTGACATTGATATTTTAAAGTACTTTAAGATTAACTTGTACAATATATACCAAGTTAATAGTTAACATTAATTTATACTATTTTTTATGTGTATACATTTTTAATAAATTTTCAATCTCATTTCATTTTTAATTTTCTTTTTGTTTTTTCACTCCATGAGATTTACTCTACTTTTTGTTTTTTTCCTTTCCATGTATCTTTGCACCTTATGGGGCAATTGCTAATTTAAACCAATATATGTATGGAAACTTGGATATTAAAGTGCGAACGTACATCGACTGCCTTGTTACATTAAAACACAAAAAACAAATTACATCCATCAGTATTTTGTATAAGTTTGTTTTACAATTTGCAAAGACCTTTTAATCAAAATAATCAACCTAAATTACCAAAAACTAAAAAGGTAACATAACCATTAAGTAATAAAGTAATTCTCGTTAGCTTTTAGAAGAAAGAATATTGGATACATTATATCAAATTGAATCGTTAGCTTTTTGAAAAATTGAATACGTTATATCAAAATTTGAAAAATATTTATAACCATATCATGAGAGAAGTTTTTTTTTCAAGGATCTAATTAATTTAACATGGACATAACAAAATTGAAAATGTCAACAGTTTTAGCAGTGATTTTTCAAAAAATGAATTGATTCTGGTGCTCAATGCAATTCAAAGATTAAATAAATAGTTGGAAAGAATGTGAAAGTTATGATTTCACAGATTTGGAACATAGAACAGCCATAACCAATGAGCCCTCAACCTCGAAAAGCCGATAGGTTTTGCTAAAAAGTACGTAGAGACATCAAAGTTTAAAAACTTGAAGGATGAAGATTTACTTTCACCCAATGTAAAATATGAAACCATCTCATGCTTTCAAATGTGGTTATGTTGCCAATTAGGTTCAATTGATTTTAGGCTTTAGCGTAAAAACGTTGAAGATGAATGTGTGAGATAAAGGACTAATAAAAATATTCCAAACAAAGAAAGACCAAGTGGACACCGGACATTTAAAAGACTAGGAGGCAAAATAGCTGCCTGTAGACAATGGAGGCTCCTGCTGCCTGCAGACAATGGAGGCTCGAAGATCTTGTGCTCGCCAAGGTTAAGGGATTTCTGGCATGGCCCGCTAAGGTAAGCCAGTCTATTTTTTATCCCCATTTGTTTGCCCTTATTTGATGTATGCATGTGATGCATGTTGTTTTTATTTGCATTTGCCACATCAAATTATATACTTCTTATGACCTGGTTGTTAAAATGTTACCCAGTATCGCAGCCACTATTGCAATTTTCCCAGCACATTGCCCAGCATCAAGCAGGGATTCTTACCGTTGTCCCTTCATTTCTCTTCCCTACAAAACTTGTAGTTGGTTTCCTCAAGATACAACACCAGGTCTACAAAACCTAGGTTTTAATTCCCATTTTCATTTTTTTTTATCCTCCAACTCTTCAACCTATTGGCATATTATTGCACCTTTTGGGGCAATTGCTAGAGAATCAATCCCTTTATTCTTTATGGAATACAGTAGAGTCCCTCCCATCCATGTCATAAGGGTAACTTGTCGATGAAGGGTAATAAAGTCTTGATTTCATACAGGAGGTATGCTTGCTCGAATAAAGTGATAGATTCCCGGGCTTCCTTGCTTCTGGATTCGAAAGGAGGTATCTTCCTGCAAGGTAGATCATATAGTAGTCTGGTAGGCAGAAGGCTAGCTCTAACTGTACACTTATTCATCATGGAAGTAGTCTGATATTAAATAAAGAAAGCCCTAACCCACTAAGAAAGAAGCTCATGATAGTGAGGGAGTCCTTAGAGTGAATGAAGAAGAAAATGATGGAATTTTATGGGTAATAAGTTTGCGAGTGCAGCCCCGTAGTTAGTTCATTCAACGGAGATTAAAAGCAGTTGAGTTTTCATTAAAAAGGCATATTTCACCAAAGAGGGTCAGAATCGATCGAAATGAATCTCAGTGATATGTACTAAAAACACTTTTTAGTCCAATGAGGCAGGGATAGGAGGCTTGCCACAGTCTCTATATCGATCGATCACGGACATCTATTTCCTTTCTATCTTCGGGCTTGATAAGATCGGCGGGTAACAAGAAGTGGTTGTTGAGAATTGAATTTTTTTGCTCCCTGAAACCATGAAATATCAACCGGTCTTTTGCTCGTGGATTTTTGGGAGGGCCATCACCATTAAAGTTGTCCGCTTTTATAGACCAAGAAATTTCTGGGATTTGGGTTTAGATGACGGGAAGCATAGCGATAGGTCATTATATGGTGGGGTGAATGACAATGATGGACCTCATTACTTCAGATCAATGGCTAGATCTGAGAGTATTTTGTATGCGGTTGAGCTTATTCCCACTTAAAACTCCTTTGCAGTTTTTAACCCTCCGCCACACTCCCACAGATTTTACTGCCAGATTCGAAGTGAATAGCGAATGCATTGCTCCTTTTGAGACTGCTTCTTCCTTTCTATGTAGGGACAAGGTTTATAAGAAATCCACAGAAGTTACTTATGTCAGTACAGACAGTGTTCGCATAGGAGGATCCGTGATATTTGAAGCTTATGATAAGGATGTTTTGTTGGTCAGTGGAAAGCTGCAAATATTGAATGATACCTTTGAATGGAGGATGGATTTTCTCTACGGGATTGGTGGGATCTCTATTCTTGGGAGGAGGAAAAGCTGAGCGAAGATCTTGGAGTGTTGCTGGGCCTGCCATGGAGCTATGTGTCGCTGGTTTTTGTTCCGGGTCTCCTATGTTTTGGACAAAGAAACTCCAGCTTGTTTGCGGTAGAAAGTCTATGAGTGAACTCTGTTTTGATAACATTCGGGAGGATGAGAAGCCTATGAAGCTCTGGAAGAAGAGAGAATAGAGTGATCGTTTGTTTCAGGTATGATATGCTAATGAATCTGTAACTGGTAGTTTTGTTTTTTGTATGTTCTCATCCATGGTGTTGTTGAACTGCTTTTTGAATGTTGAATGTATGTTTTATTTTCTGTCATTGACAGAGGTGACCATTGTATGCCCTAGTCCCACAGGAAATATGAATCCAATCCCATCAGTGTAGGGATGTTCATGTTTTGCCTCAGAATATTAAGGCTTTATCTACTCTCTGCAATTGAATGACTATGTGACATTGACATTGATAATGTAATAATGAATTTTGATTTTGGGCTAACTAGTTTCAGGGATTCAATTTAACTCGATGTTTGTTAGGTACCCATGTTCTCACTGTCAGTAGTATAATAACATTCATTTGGATACTAATCTCTGTTCAGCATGCCAGAGCCTTTGATTTACTTCCAACCGATCTTCTTTGTTATAAGGACCATGGGTTGAAACTTGACCAAATGCCCTGTCTAGAGAATTTGGTGACTACCCATATCATATATCCACTGATATTTGGTCTTGAGTTTGTAATTGTAATTGGTTTCCAGATGCGCGACCTCTGCACTTTCCTTTTCATCCCTTAGGTGCAGTTGAGGGTTGGGTGAGATGCCTCTAGATTGGGTTTTAGGCTACTTTTAGCATATCATCATGTAAGAATGGCCCTAATGGACACATTCAAGCGATTGAAGTTCATAGGTTACTGCAAAGCATGGGATATTTAGCAATCGCATAGCTCGTACATGACTTAGAACCATTTATAAAAATGTCAAGTGACAGGAATTCGCATAGGGCCCAAACCCAAATACATAACCTAGATGTGCTAAAGACCAGCATAGTACAAATTGAAAGAAATGTAGAAATTGGCAATAGATCCATATTAAAGGGGCAACAGAGACTATAGTTAAGAAATCAAACCTGCACCCATTACATTGGTTCCTGGTAGAGTTCCTGTCCGAACTGGGGGTCCTTGAGGTCTAAACGTTTGCACAGGTAATGGTGGTCCATAATCTCTTTAAAGCAATTGAAGTGTTGCCTCGACGGTGCCTTGGTGATTTTGGGGGATGATCCTGGATAAATATAGTCCAAGTATCAATACAACAAACCAAACCTAGTAATGCTATGTTTCTTTCTGAGAAGCTTGACAATTAGAATAGATACCAGTCCTAGGTGTAACAAAAAATTCCTGTCAAATGTCAATCCAGAGTATGATCATGAGTAATGGGGTGCATGAAGCCATATAAATGTTTCATGGCCTGTCATGTCAACAGATTCTACATTGATAGAATTCAGCCAGGATATATTCTTTTTCCAAATTTCATAGATTGTCTCATGAACTAGCCTTAGGCCAGATTTTGAACAAGACTAGGGTTATGCCAGAAAATTCATTTTAAAACTTACTGAGATGAATAGACCATGAGGGAGGGTGGTATTTTATATTGGATGATATTTAACATCTTTTTCATCTTAACCAATCTTATTTATTCTGATGTAATACAACTTTATTGTCCTTTAGTTGGACAGTTATTGCAAAAGCTAGATAGGCCAATTGATTCTAATATCCTATCTCGTTCAGCATTGAGTGCTTTCTGCCCATGATATATATTTTTTACTTTCCCTTTTCGATGCTTACGGTGTGTTAGAAGTGTTGTATTCCATCTGTTTTGATTTTTTAGGTATTTTTAACCAGCAGCATGGCGATATATTTGCAAATTCTGCCTATTAATACTTGAAAGTGCTAATAGTGCAGTTTCATCCTTGTAATTGTAGTCTGTTATATTTGTGAATGTGGATTTGAAGACTATCATAGAACTGAAAAAATTAATTTTCAGCTTGTTTAAACTATGCCTAGAGTCCCATGGTGCAACTCCAATATGTGAAATCAATACTTCTCGAAGTTGCAGTACACCTGAAAACAAGAGTGGAGTGGATCAATTACTATTTCAGATTTTCGAGTTAGATTAGAATTGTAGGTCTATTTTATAAGCTATCAGGTTAATGTTCGTCAAATCTGTTCTTGTATCCCAGCCTTGTATGTGAAATTATTATTTCTTGAAGTTGCAGTGCACCTGAAAACCAAGAGTGAAATGATTCAACTACTTCAGATTTTAGAGTTAGATGAGAATTGTAGGTCTATTTTGTAAGCTATCAGGTTAATGTTAGTTGAAGTTGGTCATATATTTGGATTTCTCAGCTTCTGGTGTTTGTACTCAAAAGAAATTAGATACCATTGCTGCTTTTACCACTTTTTTGGACTTATTGTGAAAGAAGCCTTATTTACAGTAGAATTGTTTAGAATTTATTTTTAGTTTGTAATGGTTTGCATCATGATGCATTTGCCTTCAAATGATATATTTATCTGATGCTACCCATCAAGAGAAAAGTTCAACTTTTATGGAGATACTTTGCTAAATAATATTCTACATGGTTAAGAACCTAGAGTGAATAATTAAAACCTTGTATTGAAGAACTTATTTACAGTCACAATGTTTTAATACTTTTTTAATGGCCTCTTTTGTTTCTGTTCTCTGTACTTATATATAGCCTTTGTTCATTTCTTATTGAGTTTAATGACTGAGGAGAATACTGCCCGTGTTATTTAGTAGTTGGCAGGTATTTTCTACTTGTCAGATCTATAGAGATAAGTTCTCAAGGTTCATGCCCCTTACGGAAGAGACATACTCGGTAGAGGTACAGATCCATTCCATAAGTGGATTTTGGTTCACTGGGGAAGTTATCCCTACAGATAAAGCACTTTTGGTTCAATGAGTGCATTACTTAGAAAGAAAAGGCTGCCCCACATTAGAAGGGCCATTACTTTCTAGTTTGTCTATTTTTTAAATTTATTATCTGTGGAAGGACTGTAGGAAAAGGAGAGATTCCTGTTGTGATTGGAAATATTCTTATTTGGGTTGATAATAGTTGGATATTGATTTTGTTAACATTTGAAGTTATTGTAAAATTATTTAAACCACCTCATATATTCATTGAGGAATTTATGTACTAGTAGCCTATCCGTTTTAACTAGAAAGTTTACTTCTTATGCTTCCTTTTTTGCTTTGTTAGCAATCTGATTAGCTCTCAGTTATGAGTTTTTTTTATTTTTATTTTAGCATCATTCCAGGAGTTGATATTCCACTCCCACATTACACTTTAAGTTCCTGGATGTACTTCTCAAGTTTTCAGTCCTATTGACCTATTTTTGTGGTCATTTGTTGAACACAATAAAATTATCTTATCTCATCATTTATATACTTGTTTATCTCTTTCTCACATCTATAGGTTTCTGAGTTAGTACTTGTACAAGTTCCCTGCACCTTCTTATGTATTCACAGTTAGATCTAATATGGGATCTCCTCCTCAAAATGATATAACATTTTCAGTTCTAGGTTACAGTGATACAGGGATAACCACACAATAGAAGCATGTAGTTGCATTTGTTACAGGGATACACTTTAAAGTTGAATATATTCATATAATTTATGATGCTATTTACTATTTAGTGATTCTTTTTATTTTAGATATATACATTTTTGAAGATGCTCTAGGCACTTTATAGAAGTTCAATTTTAATTTGAGTGATAAATCTGTATTCACATTGGCTGTACTTTTGAGTCCCTTGACCAACTTTGTGATCATTCATTGGTGATTCGACATTAGTAAATTATCTTATCTTTTATTATCTTATCTAAAGTTAGATATAGATGCATTTAAGCCTACTCAAAGCATTAGTCTCAATTGTGGAGAATCACAAGGCATTTGGAGTTGCCTACCTTAATCCTAGTTGGTTGTGCTTTTGCTAAATACATGATTAACTTCCCGACTGCTGCTCTGAAAACAAGGTGGTTAATTTTATGATATTAAGTCTTTCAATATACCGAAGTCTTTTAACAATGAAGAAGCAGATGAATCCACTACATAGCCCAAAGAAATCACAAACTAAATTGGAATGTGATCCAAACCTATTACACCATCAACACATCCACAAGGCAAAGTTTGCTTAAAAAGACATATTTTCGAGGTCTGTAGAATCAATCCAATCAAGCTTGCACCTGATCACACCCGTCTATAGTTGGTCCAAGTGAACCAGATGCCATAGTCAATACCCTTTTTCTTCCAATTGGAATCAAATATCTAGATTGAATCATTAAATAGACACCATGCCTACTTTTCTACACCATTGATCACTACACCGAAGCCGCTACATCTATCTCCCCATTCCACCATGTTAAAATCCCTGACAACAACCCAATCAACAATATTAGATCAAAATAGTGACCCAAACATACATCCTCCAGACCCAAACTAGAAGCTACCAAAAAGTTCTGCAAATAAGATTAATCTATCTCTAGCTTGCAGACATACTCCACACCATGAACATGATTCTACATAGTATAGTTCATAAGATATGCTTACAGTACAAGAAAACCTATTATGTATTTATTCCAAACAAGTTTATGTATTTGTGAAGAAAAGACAACATTTCAATTTGTAAAACAATTACTTCATTGTGTTTGATATTCTATACATTTACAATTAAGAAATACTATGCAAGAGATGCAAGCACAAAAGGAGCTAGACCCCAGCCCTGCAGTGCAACAACAAATAGTTCTTGACCCTGTCCCCAACCATCTCAGAAGGGCCTAAGCCTATGGGCGGAGACCTGTGCAGCCTGATGATGCCAAACCCCTAGTTTTTGGATGGAGCCTTGCCCCAAACAACCATAAGCAGCCTCCTCCTGCAGATGGCATGGTTGATTTCTAGTATTGCTATGCTCAGGCTTCTGCCTTTTAATGTTATGTCATATGAATAGTTGCTCTTGATTCTATGATTGTGGGTGTTTTAGATTAAGCCATCCCACACTTCTGATTTTGGATACTCTTGGTTTGGGGAGGATGCTTGTGCAGCCTACCTTTTGTATTAAAGCCCTGTAAATATTGTTTCCATTAATAGTCAAAGGAAACTTTAATTCAAAATTTAATAAGTACATTTCAATTCTATGTCCCATAGATAGAGCAATGGTAATCCATCATGGTTTTGGTATCTCATAGCTATATTTTGAATGGATACAATTTATACCGTAGACTATACTATATACACTTGATAAAGTGCTTGATATTATGTACATTTTAAATTTAGAAATGCATTCTAAAGTCCCCTGTTCCATAGATAGAATAAATGGAAATCCATTCCAATTTTGATATATCATGGATATGTTTTGGATGCATATGGTATAAGCCACAGATTCTGTAAATCTAAATAGCCAGTCCCCATCTTTTTGTTCCTCCCTCACATGGTCATGCCACTTTCTGTAGTATACTTAAAAATAGAAATTTTCTCAAACACAAAACAACAAAAATTGCATGCATCATAGGCTACAGGGAATCAAAACAACTACTCTCCCTTAAAAAATGAATAACAGACCAAAAAGAGAACATACATGAAATAGTCCAAATTCCTTCACCAAATATTGGGACAACATAGCAAAAAAGCATGGCTTTCACTCAGCAACAGACCAACACATCAACATCAACAGCTAAATGGATACAAGCATGAAGCTAGCATTATTTTAGGGATCATAAAAATGACTAATTCTTAAGAACTTCTGACAGAAAATATATTTTGAAGCAATCCCAGCTGTGTAAGAGGCTAGAGCTAATGGAGGGTGATTCATGAATATACCAGGATTATGCAGAATTTCAAAGATAGGTTTTACTGTTAATCATTCTCAGCTTATTCATAGTCTGACGTTGGTTTTAAGTAGGGATTTCATAGTCATATTATCTGTTCAAGTGTCAACTACAGTTTAGGATAATGTTCAATATTTTGCTAGGAAATTACTAACAATTTCAGTTCAAATAGTTAGCAAGAAATTTTGAAACTGTAGTTAAGTTATTGTTAGAAAAATCTGCTCAACAAATCTGAATTTCAGATATCCAACCTATATTCCAGAAGCTACCTATTCAGGCTTATTAATCAGATTCTTTAAGCTAATCGCTTGTTATTGTTACAAATTTGTCCATAGCTTGTTCAATATGCTGATCAATCTTTGTCCAACTGTGAAGTTCATTCTCTTTTGACCTTGGGCTTTTCTAATATTGAGTATATAACAGGTTCTTTGTTCCTAGTTTGTAAATCACACTTCTTTTGTTTAAAGAGATAAATCTACTTTAGAGCTAGGCTTAGAATTCTGATTCTTGAGAAGCTTACTCGCTTCAGGATCAGGCCACGACCTTTTTATGCTGATGTTGCCAACTTGTTATTGCCAAAACTAGTTTTATTTTGACCTCAACAAGTTTATTTTTACAAGTTTTCTGCTTGTTTCAATTTTACCTTTCAAGACCACCTTGCTCTACCTCTAGGTCGGATATGGATTATGGTGTACAATGTTGCTTGGAAAATGCTGCAAACATAAAATAACTCCCTTCTTGTCACCTCATTATTTAGATAGCACACTAAGACTCAAAGCAAGGGACCTTCGGTAGGGAAGGCCCCCATTCAATAAACTAGTGTTACCGTTAGTTGTACTTACAGTAGATTGAATCCCAGTTAGTCCCAATAGTGTTTATTAAATCTAGGGAGTGCTTTACATTGAACTCAAACCACATACTAGTATCTACTGTAGGTGGGGATTGAATTTTTGTGTTTCTTGAAAGTTGTCTTTTTTCAGATCTAATCATATTTTTGGATACCCCTTATGGAGATGGGCAGATGATTCGGAATTGAAGCAATTCATAAAAAAATCGTTTTTAAAGAAAATTCTATAAGCAAGGCCAAAAGAAGTACCTTCTTTCCACATGGAAGGCCAAAAGAAGTACCTTTGTGGGTGCAACATAATTTTCTGTACACCAAAATGTCCTCCATGGAATGAAAAATGGGCCTCCTTGATAAGCAGAAGGCAAGTTGATCTAGCTAGAATAGACATCTGATTCAACTTGTAAAGAAAGCCATCTTGATCTTTGTAGTCTAGGAAAGGGCTTTGATTGAGCACAGTGGGTTGTTGGATGGATTCCATGACCAGAACAAAGTAAAGGTTTATATAATATTGGGATTTTCAATCCTCATAGGCTGCACATTTGATATCTAAAATGGAACGGACCTTGGATAAGGGTCCATTGAGGAGATTAGGCACTTTATTGGAATATTGGAAGGCATCTGATTGGTGACAAGTGGTTTCTACACTAACGATGTTTTGATATTTGTGGTCTATTATGGGACAAAATAATTAACTAATTCTCTCTCTCTTTCTTGGGGATAATAGTAGTCTCCTTATAAATGGTAAACCTAGCCTTCCCACTTTATTTGTTTTTCCTTTAAGTAATGTTAAAACACCAATTCAAACTGGTTGGTCATTATGAAAATTTTAATTGGTCATGCATACATGTCTAGATTATGGAGGGTTAGAGGTCTTGCACAACATATCAATAACAATTTGACTCCAGCGTTGTAAACAGTTAGGAAATGTACCAGAAAAAAATGTACTAGCTTGTTTAAGAAAGGAGGTTAAGATTCAGAATGTTGCATTAAAATGCTGAAATGCACACTGAAATAACCAAAGACAACACTTTAGACAATAAATTTATGAAGATGAAATGTACCATCTGGAAACAACATTAACTAAAAACAATTTTGAGTCCATGTATCTTGTTATGTGCACTTAAATATTTTCAATCCAGATTCTGTTTAATAACCTTATTTTTGTTGTAAAAGAGAACATCTACATATTTAGTTGTCAAAGAGAGTATCTGAACTTCTGAATAAAGTATTCAAGATATTGTCAAAATAGGATGCTTAATCAAGTGCACTAACATGATGACACTATCATTGTCAAGCTGTGTTCAATTTATTTCATTCACCAAGATTTGTTTTTAATATAATCGAAAGTTCACCTGTGCATATGAAATTATTTCCTTCATCACAATCAGGGGTTTACTGTATTCCTAGCATGATGAAAATTGAAACGACAACTAGACTTCAGGTGAGGCTTAAAGAATCTTGAGGCATGCATCTTCTTTTAATAACCATTCATGAGTGCTTCTCTTACCATCCCATTGCTGAAAAAAATCACATAATCAACAAATAGAAACATTTATGTAGCAACAAACAATCCTCAATTGGATTCTACAACTATTTCTTAAACACATCCTTATTCTTTGTCCTTCTCAAGTCTAGGTTAGTAGGTATGCATCAATATATTATCTTGTTCTCTAAGACCTTTTTACGAACCACTTTAACAGATTGTGTAATTGTTTAGGATATTTTGTTTCTTGATCACGGTATATTTTTGTGCTTATTAATGTGTTTGGAAAAATAAATTGGATTTTAAGCATGACTGTCGTTGGATCTTATTGTCTTTTATTAGAATTCAAATGATGAAATCTGTGTTAATATTGTTCCTCTTCCCGATTCTTAAAGGGTTCTAGCTCAATGGAAGAGCGCCTGCCTTACAAGCAGGAGGTTGGTGGTTCGATTCCTCCATGCTCTAATGATATTGTAGTGTATTTCTAAAGGTAAAAAATGTAGTAGTGCAAGATGGATGCAATATTAAATGCAACACTAAATGCAAAACAAGATGTAAAAGTGGATGTCACACCAAACACACAAGTGGATGCAAAAGTGGACGTTATGTCAGACACAAATGTGGACACAAAAATGGATGTCATAGTAAAAGAAAAATTGGATGCAAAAGGAGACTCAACACTAGACACAATTAATGACTCAAAACTAGATGCAATACTAGGCCCAAAACTAGATGCAACAATAGATGAAAAAGTGGACTCCTAACTAGACGTAAAATTGGAGATTAAATTGAGCACAAAATATGGTGTATCGATAGACATAAAAATAGGCGTAACACCAGGTGAAAAATTGGAAGCAACACTTGATGCAAAAAAAAACTTAAAATGAGACACAATATTGGATGCAAGATAGGACGAAACATTGGATGTAAAACTACACATAATATTGAATGCAATATGAGATGCAACATTGTACACAAAACTGGATGCAGAATTAGATACAAACATGGGAACAAAACTAGGAACAACACTAGGTGCAACATTGGGCTCAAACATAGATGCAAAAAAGACATCAACCAAGATGCAACACTAGGTACAAACCTAGATGCAAAATACGACGTAAAACAATATGAAACATTAGGCACAGACATGGATACAAAAAAAGATGTAAAACAAGATGCAAAATTAGATGAAAAAAGAGATGCAACGTTATAAGTAAAATTGGATGCAAAACTAGATGCAATATTGGGCCCAAATTTGGATGCAAATCTAGATGCAAAATTGGACACATAATTTGATGCAAAACATGGTGTAAAATTGGGTGTAAGAATCCATGAAACAAAAGGAGAAAAATAAGACGCAACATTGGATGCAAAACTGAGTGTCAAACTGGGTGCAAACATGGATGTAACAAATGACACAAAAAAAGAAGCAATACAAGATGCAAAATTGGACGAAAATAAGGGCGTAACAAAAGATGCAAAAAATTGGGTGCAAAAATGGACATAAAAATGGATGTTAAAAAGGACGGAAAAAAAGATGCAATAGATGGGGTTTTACGAAATTGTACAATAGCGCCAGGTTTAGCGCCAGATTGTTCACCAAAATTGGGAAAAAATTACACTAAAATCCGGCGCTAAATTTGACGCTAAATCCAGTTTTTGTTATAGTGACGTCCCAATTGGTAAAACCAATTCTGATGAAACCCATGGAGTTGGAACAAGGACAGATGAGGCTACCTTAGTATAAAATAGTAGACACCTAGGAGCATTACTTTTGGAGACACCACAGAAATAGTATCAGACATTTCTGTAGAAGAAATGGGTAAACTAGGGCTTCTTGTTTCGGGAGCTTCCCTCCACTGTTTTCAGAAAAGGAGTACATTGGACAACTCAAATTGAAGAGGTCTATATTTCTATCCTATCAGACCTGAAATATTCAAAGTTTTGAAAATTAGGGTTTCTCTGACAAACCCTAGATCAGCCAGCTTTGGAACTAGGACAGACACCACAAATTGAAGGAAGTGATTACTTTCAGCAGACTCTGGGAAGAGCACACACAAGAAGAAGCTCGACTCATAATTAGAGGAAATGGGAGAAATTGAGTATCAAGCTCTCATGATTCAAAGAATATCCCTCAATTGATATGAAGGACTCAATTCTTGAACAACCTCTTGTCCATCTTGAGCATTTGGATAAGAAATTATGATGTTATGAATGAAAAAGATGATGAAGTGGAAGGCTCAAGAAGGAGTCTACCCACGAAACAAATAGATAAGTATTTCATTGTCATTTCATGATTTTTTTTTGTTATGCATTTGTTTATATTTAGTTGATGTATTATGCATGATATAATGTTTGCATTAATGACAATATACTACTAATATGCATGTGATGGGTAAGTAGCTCATCGTGCTATACAATTCTCCATTGCTACTTATCTAGAATGAAACCTATTTGCTGACATATTGGATTAGTGCACAATCTCAATGTTATCCTGGTAGAGATGGAAGGCATCTAGAAAGTTTCCATGAGATATGGATGAATTTTGTATTGGCTAAAATATTTCCATGATTATATCTTTATGCATAAGAATTTACCATTATGAAATGTTTCTAATCATACAACTGGTGCATTTGACTTGTAGGAAAGATTGCGTACAATCACCTACAAGAAAAATAGGATGAGACTTGTTTCGAAGAACAAGTGACGATATTTCAAGATTCAATCTAATAATCCAAAATGAATAATGATGTCTAGGATACAGTATCGAGACCTGAAGGGAAGTTCGTAGTTCCATCATGCAGTAGATGGAAACATTGTGGGATACAAGGCAAGATTCATGGCATGAGGCATAGACTATGAAGAGACATTTGCAGCCACTAGAAATACACATGACAGGCAGAATCATGTGTGTAAATAAAATAAGGCCTTGTACGAGCTCAAAAGGCACCCATGGGATTACACATACATGGGGAGCTTGAAGATCACCTATAGTAATGAAGATATTAACCTTTGCTACAAGGTTGAAGACGAAATCCTAGAGGATGACAAGTTCACATAAGGGTGCGAGAAGAAATTTTGAAAAGTTCAAGATAGAGGATATTGGTATCCAGTGACCCTAGATGGATACATAGAATAATAGTAGTAGAGGAAGCTACTTGTCACTCTAGTACAAGAAGAGGGAGAATGATGCCCCGCTTCAGAGGGAGTGACTGCAAAAGATCCAGAGGTTCGACATAGTATGACAGGATGGATAGCTTACTGATGAATCTAGGATTTACTGAGAGTAAAGCATATTCCAAACTTTACTTCAAGGTTGAAAGTGGAAGACCAGTGATGCTCCTATTATATGTCGATGACTTGTTCCTGATAGAAAATAGTAACTCATTAAAGTTTCAAGAAGGAGACTTGCTGTCGAGTTCGAGACGAAGGACTTGGATATGATGCACTACTTTCTAGGCATGGAGGTGTGGACAAGGGAAGTATGTAGTAGAGATACTAAAGTGTTTTATGATGATGGACTGCATGGCCATAACCACACCTATGGCATTGAACCTGAATCTACTAAGTGTTGCTTCATCAGAGTCGGTTGATGCCACGATGTATCGTCAGATGAGTTGTTCCTTGATGTACCTGACGAATACAAGGCCAGATATTTGCTTTGCTGTGAACACATTCAGACATGTTCACCTGATGGTTGCAAAGCATGTAGTGAGGTACCTAAAGGGTACAGTTGAATATGAGCTCAAGTATGAGGTGAATTAGAACATTAACCTGGAGGGTTATGTGGATTCGGATTGGGAAGGAAGTGCAATTGATAGGAAGAACACTTCTTGGTGTAGCATTAAGCAGTCTTGCATGGCACTGAGTACAACCAAGGGAAAATATGTTGCCACTTTCTATTTGGGAGGTAGTATGTTTCCTTTGAAAACTACTATTTTATTTGGTTGATCTAACTTGAATTTTTGTATGATGTAGAGAGGAGCAGTGATCTAGATCGAGATCTCTCAGAAGAGGGAGTTCTAGCATAGTCAGTAAGATGGGTTGTCTAAGAATAAATCCTGGTAAAGCTCGTAGGTTGCTAAGATGTAATCAGTCTTGTAGGTTGTCCTTGGACGTAATCAACCCTGATGTGATTCTATGCTAGAAATGGCCAAAGTGAAGTTTGAGTACTTCAGGGAGAAGCTTGGTGTTCTCTAGATCGAGGTTCCTTCCAAGGGTAAGTGATGAGTCCATGAGCCCTTCTGAAATGGTGAGAGGATTGGTTCCTTCCATGGTCATATGCAAGTGTTGTGGCCTTTGTGACATGGTGGAGGCCTAAGGTTCACATGGTCAGATATAAGTGCACATATGCTTTGATGTGAATGTGGGTTGTGTTACCACATGATCAGTGCAGAGCCATTCTGATGTGCTTGAGGGATGTGTTCCCACATGATTAGATATAAGTGTTGAAGGCCATTTTATGGGAGAATGGAAGTAGCTGGTCAGTTACCAGGAATACTCAGCTTAGTGGTGAGAGGCCATTCTCTGGGAGAATGGAGGCACTTGGTTAGTTACCAGGAATACTCATCTTAGTGCTGAGAGGCCATTCTCTAGGAGAATGGAGGCACCTAGTTAGTTACCAGGAAAAATAAGCTTAGTGCCGAGAGGCAATTCTTTAAGAGAATGGAGGCACCTGGTCAGTTACAAGGAATACTCTGCCTAGAGTCGAGATCCATTCTGATATGACTATGGGATTGGCTCCCACATGATCAATTGTAAGTGCAGAGCCCTTCCATGGATGGTAGTAGTTTTGTCCTACCATGCCACTAGTTGTAAGTGCATAGCCATTCCATGGATGGTAGTAGTTGTGTCCTACCCTTCCACTAGTTGTAAGTGCTAGGCCCTTCCATAGATGATAATAGGTGTGTCCTATAATGTTGATGGTTGTAAGTGGTGGGCCTTTTCATAGATGATAGTAGGTGTGTCCTATCATGCTGGTGAATGTAAGTGCTAGAACTTTCTCACATGGTTGTTGGATGTGTTCCTCCCATGGTCGAATGTAAGTGCTGGGCCTTTCTAACATGGTTCTTGGATGTGTTCCTCCCATGGTTGGATGTAAGTGCTGGGCCTTTCTGACATGGTTCTTGGATGTGTTCCTCCCATGGTTGGATGTAAGTGCTGGGCCTTTTTTACATGGTTCTTGGATGTGGTCCTCCCATGGTCGAATGTAAGTGCTGGGCCTTTTTGACATGCTTCTTGAATGTGTTCCTCCCATGGTCAGATGTGAGTGCTACGTGTGCCTTTCTGACATGGTGGTGGATGTGTTCCTCCCATGGTAAGATGTAAGTGCTAGGCAAGCCTTTCTGACATGGTTCTTGGATGTGTTCCTCCCATGGTCAGATATAAGTGCTGAAGAAGATGAAGACCTACATGGAGGCTAGGCCTATAACCATCATGAAAAATAACTGGCTCTGTAGAACTTCCTGTGACGAGAATAATGAAGAGATAGCACCATTTGATTGAGATAGCAAAAGAAGTGATGATAATGATGATCTAGTGATGATCTAGACTTGATGATGATCCAATGATGCTCCAGATCAAGTGATGATCTAGACTCGATGATGATCTAGATCCAATGATGATCCAGAGTTGATGAATATGACTTGACAATGAAGATGAATTGAAGATGAAAATGACTTGAAGATAAAGATGACTTGATGTTGATCTAGATCATACAGAGAAGAAGACTTGTGCTGATAAATTTTGTCGAGAGAATACCTTCATAGTTAAGAGGGAGTGTTGATGTATTTGTAACTTAAGAATGTATTCACTTGTATATCTTATGTATTGTACCTTGATGTTTATTCTGGGAAGTATCTGTAATGTAATTGAGTCATGTCATACCCTGATGTTCCTATCGGGAGAATCAATAATGTAAACAATTCATGTAAAGTTATTGAGATTAACCATCCATTGTAAGTCATGGAAATATTCCCCACAATTGTGTCAAGGTTAACCCTCCTTATTGATCGAAGGGAAAATTCCCCACAGTTGTGGGGCACTAGGGTTATTAGACTCTCATAGAGATGTTGGCCTTGGTAAGTAATTGTTAAGTGGGGCCAATATGTTGAAGTGGACATTAAGTGAACAAAATAATATAAAGAGAGAGTGAACCTCTCTATTTATCACACACACACTCACTCACTGGTGTGCATGAGTGAGAGAGGAGAAGCTCTCTCAAGAGAGAGAGAGAGAACAAGCTGTTGGAGATCATCTTTATGTTTTTGGGTTTTACTGCTGCCATTGTCACTTATTCTATCTCTGAGAAAGTTGTGGGGTTTTCTCCTTTATGTTTTATTTAGGGAAAATTCTTTGTGTCTCTTGTCTCTTGTGTTTATTGTTGTGCATTATTCTCTCAGATAAGATCCTAAGATCATATTGCTTAAATGATAAAAATATAACAAGATGAATCCTGACTTCAAAATTTTTTCAACTTCGGCTTTGATAGACGCCGCTTTTTGGGGATGGACTTGAAGCAATTTATTCCTAACTGGTCTGGAAGGGGGATAGGTTTTGATTTCATGGACCATGATAGATGGGTCTATACCAGGAATTTATTCATAAGACCAGGTAAAAATACCTAAGAATTCTTTGAAAAGTTCTCTATATTCTTTAGTTTCTTCTATTGAATAGTTCTGCCCAACGTGAATGTGTTCAATAGTACTAGTATTGACTGATATGTTGATTGGATTTGTCTTAGTAATGTTGCATAGATTTCCTTCAGAGTTAAAATCTTCCATCAACACATGTGTTTGTGCAATGTTGACAATATCAGTACCCAAGAGAGATACAGAATCATTATATGCCAAACTGGCGTTGGGAAGGAACGTGGATCTATGATGATGATCCTCCCATACTTATTCATTCGTACTCATAATCTCCATGATAGTTTCATCTGACGAAAAATTCTGGGAGAGATAATCCAGAGTAGGAAGAGATGGTTCTAACCAGTAGGGAAGGTGGTAGGGATATGAAGCCACAAGATGAAGATCATTTGTACAGGCATCAAAAATGGATTGGATAGAATCATATACTGCTTCATCCAGGCTATAGAAGGATGACTCAACAAATTTATTACCTTTGGGATCATAGATAAATGAAGAGATTATATTAATGGTTGTCCTTTCTGTGCTAGAAGAAGCTGACGGGAATACACCCATAAGGGTAGAGTCCTTCAGCATACCTACCCCAATTTAATGATAATGAGGAGGGGACTGACCTAGAATAGGGATGTTATTCACCGTAGGGGTAGTAACATCCGGCGTACAGAAATCAAGTTGATCATTTGTCACAATCCTTCCCAAGTGTGGAAACTCGAGAGTTCTAAACACCGTTGAAGCGACAATGGTAATAGCATAAAACCAGTTTCTTCCTAAGAGAATATTGTAGTCTAACGAGGCATATAGTACTTCCACTTGAATAGAAACAAGTATTCCCCCTAGCTCAACTGAAAGTGCTGGAATGAGACCATGGGGTTGGAAACCTCTTCCATCAAAGGCTCTTAGGGTCGTCAGTGATTTTTCAAGCTTGGGAGAGCCAATGGCTTTCCAATAGGATAGAGACAGAACTAAGGTTCAAGCACCTTCATCTAGAACATTCCTAAACATCTTTTTCCAAACTAATTTTGTTATGATCTAAAAAGCGAGTTGGTGAGGTAGTATAGATTTTTGGTTCTTCGGGTTAAAATGGATCAAATTTGTATTATCAAGGTCTAGGGCTCCTAAGGCTATTAACAAGTTTCTATGCTGCATAGGACAACTTTGGAGCAATTCTAAGGTAGACATTGCACATGGTGCCTAAGCGAGGTCTTCAACAACATTATAGAATTGTGCAACTTGGGAATTGGAATTAAAAACATACTTCCTAAGAGTGCTCTTGGGTGGACACAAAATCATGTTGAGATTAGGTTTCTCGATAGTTAGGGGACCATTAGATGAGGATGCGGGAGAACTGGTGGGAGGAGCTTTAAATGGAGAAGGATTTTCATTTTTCTTCTCCTCAGGTTTTCATATGACTGAATATGCGTTATTAAATTAATGGTTTCTGACGACATCATTCAGACTTCCTCTTAAGGACTAGAATTTCCTATATTGGACATGTGGTCTATCAGTTATTATTGATAAGGAAATGGATTAGTAAGAACAATTGTTGTAGGGTTACTTTTTAAAAACTTGTTAATTTCATCACAGCGAGGACATTCCTTAGTGAAATGATTTCCACCACACAATAGGTAGGGATATTTGGCTTTCCTTTTTCCTTTATGGTCATTCTTCGGGGCCGTAGGTTTGGGATTTTCCTGTTGGTTTCCGTTTTTATTTTATTTTTACCGTTTCCCTTTTTCTTATTACCAGATGATTGCATACTTTGAATAGCATTCACCTCGATAGAAACTATAGGATTAGAAGGAGAATTAGTAGAAGCACTTGGTTTCTTGGTAGATTTCACCATTGACGAGGGCTAGATTTAATCGATAACCCCATCGATAGAAGTTTCTACAGGTGGCTTAGCCGGGTCCCTATTGGGACTAGGAGCTTGAGGAATAAGGTCATGAAATTTTTTGGATTGGGAATACACCAAGTCTAGATACTGAGTGGGATTGATAGCCTACTCTTAAGTGATAGCACCTCCCATGGCCACATATCGGAAAATGGGTGGCAACAAAGACTTCATAAACCAATCAACTAAGATTTGGTCCGAGATAGGAACTTTAATGAGACTTATCCTCCTTCTCCACTCATGGATACGATTCGATATGTGTGTGGAGGTGTTTTGACGTAGATAGGTCAAAAGGTCTATACCCATTTCATAACGAATGGTTAGCTGAAAGTGTGTGAGGAAGACAGTTTCCAATGCACTAAAATACACAAATGAGTGTCGTGGAAGTTCAATATACAACTTCGCGGCCGTACCGGTCTAAGTGTGCTAGAAGATTCTCAATCGAATAGAGTCATCCATCAAGGATTTTAATGAACACCATAGATAGAAAGTCATAACGTGATTTTTGGGATCATATCCCTGCTTACCATCGAAGTTTGGAATGTCTGATGGAATTTTTATTGGAATCATAGGCCATAAAGGGTTGTGTTGAATGCGGTCATTAATAAACTTGGAAAAATTGGGTAAGCCCAAATTTGCTAAGAAAGGTAACTGACGATTGGGTTCCACGTATTGGTAATATTGATAAGGCATGTAGCCACCAGTAGGGCCATAGTTTGAATTATGTACCGGTTGTTGAAATATCTGATGAGATGATGTACTTCCCAAAGACTGACCTCCACGGTTAGGGATACCGGAGCCACCAGGGCCATTGGGACCGTTAGGACCATTAGGGCCATTAGGAGGAGGACCACCAAGACGTCTGGTACCATTAGGACCACCAAGACCATCGAGACCACGAGGACCACTAGGAGGAGGCCCACCAAATCCACCAGAACTGCCGAAAGGAGGACCATTGGATCCACTAGGAGGAGGACCGCCAAAACCACCAGGACCTTCGGGAGGAGGACCACCAAAACCCCCAAGACACTAGGACCACTAGGAGGAGGACCACCAAGACCCCTAGGACCACTAGGCAGAGGACCACCAGGCCCACTGGGGGGAGGACCTCCATAAGGTGGTTCGCTGGTGCCTCCAGCAGCATGAATGGGTATTCCTCCCATTGCGGGCATGTAAGACCAGTTGGGTTTTCCCCATGGTGTAAATGCATTCCCAGGGTATGGAATTCTAGTGTAAGATATTCCTATAGGGGTATGTTTATAATTCATGTTCCCTATAGGCATTTTATTTGCTAGGTAACCATAACCCCATGAGGGTTGATGAACTGCAGGCTATGCCACTAAGGGATGACCTAAACTTGAAGGAGGGTTTACCACATTTGTGTTATTGGGAGGGACATATACTATGGATTGTCCTACAGTAGAGGTTTGCATATTATTAGTAACAATTCCATTAGTGGGTAACGTAGGTCATGCCTAGGGTTTCCCCCCGGCGTTAGAAGGTACAGACACTACTAGAAATGAAGGTTTCCCCCTAGCCATAGAAAGTATGGGTTGACTAGAGACAGACCTAGAATTAAAAACTACAGGGGCAAAATTGAAGGTTTGACCTAGATTGCGAGAAGTCTTTCCATATGCTGGATGACCATCATAAGAAGGTTTAATTTTAGCCAAAGGCCAAGGATTCGTATTATGGGGTAATTTAGCTGATATAGTTTCAGTATGTAGTGGAGGTGTGGCCAAAACTCTGTCTAGATTTTGCATTCTCTCTTGAAAATATTGTGCATGATGAATCAATCCTTGGATTTGCCTATATTCTTCTTCATTTGGATAATTTTTGCTCAGTAGAGGTTCTATTAAACCTGAATGAGGAAATGGCTTGAACCATGGAAGTTCTCCAAAACGGAGCATCTGGGCCATACTTAGGTGGAACAGGACTATTAGTACGACCTTCTATATGCAGATGAAAGGAATTATTAGCCAGAGGAGGTTGTTTAGCTAAGGGATTAACATAAGAAGTGAATTGGTCTCCACTTTCTACAACTATATTTTCTTCCTCGTGGGAAGTAGTTGCAGCTCCTTGGTCGATGGCTTACATTGGATTTTCTCTTATAACAAGAGGAAAATTGGGTAGCAAGCCCTGATTCCTTCTGGATAGTCTCAACCAAAACTTAGCCAGATTGGTATCATTTAATAAACTAACCTAGGGTCTCAAAACTAATAACACACAAAAAAATTTCTCCTTCTCAAGCTACAGGTCAACAAGCTAACTTAAATGATAGGAGGAGCTCAAATAGCCAGTCTCTCACCAGGATTGTCAAGTAGGTGAAAATCATGATATACCATAATGGTACGTGCATAGTAATCTCCACAAATCTTGTTTTCGGTGTATTAATCCACACAAGATGGAAAAAAGGTTTTTCTTAGATGGATAGGGTATCCTACTGGGATCTCCTGATATACTCAATGTATGTGGGAGCTCAAATCGGTAGTAGTGTTGTCTAATGCACAACCATTCACAAGGGACCTTCCTATATACAATTGAGTATGTGAAGTACCTTTCTATATACCTCAAGGGTACATGAAAGGTTGTTCGATATATCGATGGTATATGGAAGAACCACGTGAGTCCCGGGTTGTAGTGCGTACAAATAACACTAGCTCATATGTTTAACGATGCCCGAACACGTCTCTAACCTATCACTCAAATTTCTATAAAATTTTAGGACTATAACTACCATTATATTTTAAAGTGGACGGTTAGGTGAAAGCATGAGATTTTGACAGAAAATTAAAACCATGCAAGTATGAGATGCAAGTTCGTTCACTTTATCATTCAGAGAATGCCTAATTACGGGAAGGAGAGAGAATATTTTCTTTTCAATTTTTATTTGAAATCAAAAACATCTCAAACAACTACACCAAACAATTATTTTCCGAGAAAGAAAGCAAACAACAATTCCTTAAATAAAATCTTTTGAAAGCATATAGATAGGGTAAGATCTCGTTTCTAAGAAGAAATACAAGAAGCACACAAAGGCATATTTGATATTTTTTCAATTTTTCTATTAAATTGGAAAGATCAAATTTAAAACTACCATAATTTTTTCTTTTGATGAGATGACAATATGAACTAAAGGGAAAAAAAATGGAGATCTGAAAGCTTATGAGGGTAATCAAAGATCCAACAATTCGTCTTCAAATAACGATATAAAAGAATCTCAACCAATTTTTTTTTCTTTTTTCAGAGTAAAAAGAAGTCCTTCACTATCTTAACAAAAAAATGGAAACAAACAAACCGTTCAAACATGTCTTTCTTTTGAGTATTATCCAATATCGGGCAAAGATCTAATCGAGCTAAAGCTTTTAAGCACTCCTTTCCAAAATAACCAAACTTACAAGCAGTAATAATGATGAATCTAACCTAGCCTTTTGATTTTAACAAACAAGCATTTACCACATCAAAAATTTCAGATTTGAAACACTCAAGTATTTACAACAAATCCTGGACAATGCCAGTTGAAGACCAAAATCCACCAAAATAAAAAATTTCTTTGCAAAATTTCAAAAAACAAAGGTCTCAAGAAAACCTACGTGGCACAGCTTGTAGAAGGTTGTTGACGGAGAGGTTCTAAGGAGGCACCACTTCCTGCTAACTACTCTCAAGCAGGGGCACTGCTTGTTTCTAACTATGCACGGGAAGTGGCACCGTGTTTTGCTCATTACACAAGCGCGGTTCCCTGTAAATGTCCAGAATACAAAAGGGCAAAAAAACAAATTTAAAATTTGGCAAACTAGCATCAAAACTTATGAATCAATAGAAATAAAGAGCATAGAAAGTTAGGATGGCTCAGATCTAAAAATATATGATGATATCAACTCAAAATCCAACTAGGTCAGATGTTATATGTGACTAAAATGATAAGAAGCTGGAGCTTGGATTCGAACAAGTGTTCAAAGGCTAAGGAAGATCAGATTTGCTGAAGCTCTTCCCCAGCAAAGTTTCCAGATTTGTTGTAAGGAATTTCACACCTTATGCAGACAAAAGCTATTCCTTTGGGCTGAATGGTTTAGATACAGAACAAATAAGTCACAACAAGAATGATAGACTTCTCCTAGAAACTACAGACACCTAGAATATGATCTTTAGATATTGATGTGACCCTTCACCTATGTCAAAATATTTCGAAGAAGATACCTACAAAAACACATTAAACACAAAAGATCAGAAGCACCAGAACATTATCTATATATCTATATTGGTGACTAACGAATCTAATAATAAACATGCAACATTACACATCACAAGTATATGGGAAGAAAATCAACTTTGCATTAATAAATGATGAAATAATTTACAACCTGTGCCTTAGTGTTGATGCACTCCTCCACAAAACTGATGTCTTATTCCCAATAGCTCCAACTTACTCTTCTATGGTCACTCTTGATGGGTCAGGCCAGAATGTCAAAATGGCAGCATGGCTTTGCTCTCTCCTCAATCATGGGGTATGAGCCTATTTATATAGGCCTAAAATAGATAGGAATGGTTGACATTTTTGTGGGTGATGTGGACATGAGATCCCCAAAGCATGGATCTTGAGCTCAACTGACCCAGGTGAATAGGGATAAGGCCTGCCATGAAGATTTTGACCTAGAAGCATCATGAAGCTTCTCTTTTTCACTTTTTACCAAGGGCACCACTCGTGCTCCTTAATGATAGAGCGATGATAGGGCAGAACCACTCCTCAAACAAAGAGTAAAGGCAGTGCCACCACATGTCTTCAACACTACTAAGGTGGTGCTGAAGAAGGTGCCCCTCCTAAGCTTAAGGGTAGAAGCGGTGCTAGGTTTTTATGTGCTAGTTTGACATATGGAGCAAGGTTTTCACTTCAAGATTTGGGAGTGACGGAAAACATGGATGTTTAAAATCTTATCACATGTTGGTGACAAGATTTGGGTGTAACAATGGGCCGATTCTCAGGGAGATCTCGGTGAGTCGAGTGTTGATAGAGGGGACCCCTGTTGACTGGGTTTTGTTGCTTGAGGGTTGAGCCAACAAATAGTTCCATTTATGGGGGCCTTGTTGCGATTAAGAGGAGGGTATGTGGCATCCAACATGACCAAAAATCCAAGATTAGTTTGACCAGAAGCTACGAGAGTTTTCTGAAGCAGAGAATTGGAACTTGGGATTGACCACAGACAAGCGGTTGGAGAACTACATACACGACGGACCTCACGAGTATTTTTTCTTTGAGTTTGCTATTATATTGTATGAGTGGTTGCTGTAGTTCACATATAGGAAGATGAATTTTCAAGGAGAGAACTGGCATCTTGGACCCCTGAATTAATCGAGCTACAAGAAACAGACAATCGGGTATCTCTAGCTATTGAGGTCTTCTTGGATAGTATCCTGGAGGGATATATCACTAAATTTGCCATTGACAATACCAAATATTACAGTGAATCAGAATGGGAATTCTTCAATGGACCCAGAGGTAGGTTCTTATTGTCTTTACAGTTGTCAATTAAAATGCTTGTTTTTGAGAAGGGCGTACTAAAGATGCACCTAGAGTAGTAATACTCTGGTGTGCAGAGGTGGTGGATACCATGACTAAAGGGGGCAGACGAATGGGAAGGTAAGGGGTATATGGGTGCAAGTTTCAATGAGGCTTTGAGGGAAACCGAGGAAGATAATGGTTCTACAAGGGGAGGAGCAAGGTTTCAATATGAGAAGAGGCAAAAGATAGAGGAAGGTCCTGCTGTGATCAAAACAGGAGACCATGAAGGACAACCACACGAGATGGAGCGACCCTACAATCACAAAGAGGATGAACAAACCCAAACTACACCCAGAGCAGCAGCAAGATTGAACCTTGACAACACTATTTCCATGCCTCCGTGCACTACTTCAAACGTAGGAAGAAACATGAATTCTACATGAACTTTCCTGACCTGTCAACAACATTCTAGTAGTAGATCAATGTCTATAAGAATAAGGTTGAGGATGGCAGGAGACGACGCTAAATTACATTTGTTTCATGGGAATGAGATTGATGATCATGAGTAGTATTGGTTCCTCTACGAGGTAGTGTGGATAATTCGACATACCATCAATGATGATGTCAAGAAAGGCCAACTGGTGACTACCCTGCGGGGTTGTGCGCTAGATTGTTTCATGAAATTCATTAAATTTCCTACAGGGACTCTTTCAACCACATTGGACAAAATCGTACAGCGACTCCTGCCAACACATTGGAAAAAATCCTACAGGGACTAATTGATGAGTTCCGAAAGCCTAAATATGAGGCTAAATACATTACTAAACTGAAATAAATCAAGCAGTTTCCTAATGATATTGTGTGGGACTTCGACCAAAGGTTTAAGACATTGATGGCATGAGTCATCTTTGATATGAGAAATGCCCAGCATAAAGAGTGGTTTATTAAATCCTTGATACCCCATATTTGGTAGCCATTGATGCAGCAGAAGATCACAACACAGAGTGAGGCTCTGGATATTGCGATGAAGTTGGAAGCTTCACCGATTGGAGAGAGTGTAGTTGGCATGAATCAAATCTAGGCGAAGGTGGAAAATATAATAATCCAGTTACAAGAAATATAGAAGGTGAAGGAAGATCGCAACGATATTTGGTGTACTTGGTGTCATGCAGATGGGAACACCAAGGACAATTGCCCCAGTTTCTGAGATTGTCTAGTCTCAGAGCACCAAATACATTAAGTAGCGGCAGCGTAGCATGGTGTCGCATATCTCAAGTTTATGGGAACCAACACGATGAGTGTAGCTACATGCAAAAAATGGTGTCAAAACCAACCAATCTATATTGTTATTTTTGTAAATTGGTGGGACATGAAGACCAAGAATAACGAGCATATGATTTGCTGCAGGAGAGAGCATAGGATTCATACTTTGTGAAGGGAAAACATCATTGTGCTGTATAGAATACGTATATGCAAACTTGGGTAGTAAATGCTCGACCACAGTATACATCGTCGCCATAGATGCAATTTATACCATCACAGTTAGAGCCACAGCTTGCACCATAAATGCAATTTGCGCAACAATTGCAGTATAATCAAATGACAATGCCTCAGCCATACCTGCAGTATGTTCAATATGCCCAATATGTTCAGCAATATCCAAATCCCATGCTGCAACATATGGCTCATCCACAGTACCAACAACATGGAGAATTCAGTGGAGGATTCTGAGGAAGAGGAGGAGGTGTCATACGAGGTCGTTGATCAGTCCAGTGCTACAATTATGGGGTGTTCGGTTATTATCAGAGAGATTTCCCTCACTTTTAATTCTCATGTTTTCATAACCTCGAATTTTCACAAAAATTTAAAGTTTTTAATGTAACATAAATGTCTAAAGTTACAGTTTAATAACTACTAGCGGCTAGCGGAAAATGAAACAATTAACAATATGCAGTGATTAAATTCAAACACATAAAAACTAATATCACTTTAATTTTGATATGTTATGTTTATGACCTAAAGTCAGTTACTTCTAGCTGTACTGATGATTTTCTTTTGTCAAGTAGGTGAGAAGCTATGTTCTAAACTGGGGCTTACTTAGAGTTTGCTAACTCAGCTGGATTTCTGGTTCTTATAGGTTCAACAAGAAAATTTTTGAACAAGTAGGAGTTTTTTTTTGCGTTAAGTCAAGAAGTACTTCTTTAGCATATTAAAAATGCTAGAGCATAAATTGATTAATAGAGATAAAGGCTACGATGAGGTAAAGTAACTTTCTTTGTTGTTTTTGAATCTATGACAGTATTTTAAGTTAGTCATAGAGACCAATATCCTTAACATACTAATGTCTTTTACCAGCATGAATTCTACTTAAGTTTTCGTTTTTAATGTTATATTCCAAGTTACTCACAAGTTCTACTGATGAGCATAGGGCTCATAATTTAACATAAAAACACTTTTACTGAAGCATGAAATTATTGGTATTGCTATGTCTAATATTCAATGTGCTGCTTTATACACATGAATATAATTCTAATATCTTCAAAGAAAAAGTTTACAAATAGATTACCTATAACTCTCTTTAATCAGTGATAAATATCAAGCTGTTCCTTGTAAACAGTTATAATTGTCCACTTGCACTACTAGTCATCAAGCTATAAATTTTGGTTTTCTAGTTTATCACCAAGTCACATGTGTTGTTGTAATATTACATTACCATATCGTTACTAATATCACTAAGTAAATTTTTATTTTACTTTAGGTAGTCTTACTACCTTGTAATTACCAAGGTGTAGTATAAATATTGGTTTTATTTATTATGAGTTCGGTTTTTTATAGAAACCAAAAGAACACTAACTTCCAAGAAGTCTTTGAACCATAACACTGTCGACTTTATGCATTTGTAAGAGTTATACTAGTGTGGAAATAATACCTAACATTTACTTACTTAAATTTGAACTAAATATAGTGACTTCATTAGTTTAGTTCTTACATAAAGCTAGCTCCCAAACAATGCTTAAGATGTTGAAAACAAGGTGTGTAGAAAGAGCACTTAGAGGTGCTACCAACTAAAGGTCAATGGTATAGACTCCATTATTGATCAAACATATATACTTTTACAAATTATTGATCTCAAAGTTATCAAATGCAAATGATAACGATATATATATATATACTTTCACAATTGATTGATTGTAGTGTTATCGGAAAGCAAGTGATAAGAATTGATTTAATACAAAACCTTACTATTAGCTGTATAGAATGTATGATTTTACCGAAAGGTCGATTGCAATGTTATCCTACATGACAATGATAAAATACCTCTAATACAAAACATTATCATTAGTTGTAAGGTATAAATGATTGGCAATAATATGTGTTCACCTGGCAGTGCAGGTTGACTGAATGGATCAACCCACTTCTGAATAAAATCTTCGATGTGGACATGGATGTGTCTCCACCATGCATTGGTCGATTTAAAAACTCACATAGAAACCCTATCCTCTTCATTATCCTTTGAGGGTTTGGCTCTGCACTTTTTGGGTATCTTTGTGGCCATGAGAGGCTCCCTGGTTCATCGTTTGACAACTCCATTGTGTATGGTATAGTGTTGTATAGTTTGTGCAAGAGTTAAGGGATTCATAGTTTGTAACTTGGTTTATTTTTGGAATTTAATGAACACTGTGAGGGTGGTTTTCTTAACTCTGTCAGTAGTTTGAGAATTGGGCATAGCGTTACCCTTGTCTTTGCTTGTGGCTTGCTCCATCGTCAGTGAAAACTGGAATAAGAACCTTGCTGCCTCTATCACAGGTTTAGCATGAGGGTTTCATTTCTTCAAGGTGCAGTTCCTTGAACTGGTTCAGCATCCTCCTCAGCTCCAGACTTCTTACTTACAGGTAATAGTCTTACCCTGCTCTTATTATTAATTTCTAGTTACTGTTTTTAGCATAATGAATACAACTTCTAACTAATGCATTTTGTCTTATTCTTGTAGATTACAATTCAGCTTTGGGCTTGAAGGAAACCTCTCTAGCATTGGTTGACTTCATGGCCATAACGGGTAAGCCCAATTTGTCATGGAATCTCCTTGCTTGCAATGGTTATTGGAAGGAGTTACAGTTTGACGGGAAGCATAGCTTCGGTTCCTCCAATGTTTAGATGCTTAGTATTTGTTAATACTTAGTTTTTTTTATAAAAATCCTTACGTGTTGCTGGGTAGCTCCAGCTCTTAAGCCGTGACTTGTAAGTAGTTTATTTGGTTTGTAAAAGTGATTACAGCCTTATGGCTTGATAATATCATACTTTGGTTTTAAGATAAAAGGGTTTTTCCTGTACTCATGGTTTTAAATTGACTTCTATTTTGATTACTCTGTTTTATTCTAATTTATCTTTTAAATGATAATATTGTAAAATAGGTTTTTCTTCTTCAACTGTCAGTGAAGTAATTCACTGTTAATGATGCATTTATAAGTAAATAGTGTTAATGTGAAGACTGTAGAACAGTCATAATGTAAAATTTATAATTTTATACTATCAGTCTAGAATATAATATTTAGGATTTAATGGAAAATAAACCCTTGCGTAAATGTATTCCTAAATAAGTTATTACTTGAGCACTATTTCTTGTTTGCTTCAGTTTCGCTATTACAGGTAGGTTTGTAAATACATTTTAAAGTTTTAAAGATACAACTATAATCAGTCTAATGCATAGTTTATAGTTTTCTTGTTACTTTCAAATATTAGTTAGCAATGTAACTGGATATAGATTAACTTGTACTTGAATAGTTTAGCTGAAAGGGTTTCGACCCTTAGTTTTTCACAGGTAATAACCTGTCTAGTTTTTTTTTTTAAAGCATGAATGTATATAAGTCATATTTATTTCATTTATTACTTATAAATACATTTATTTTTTATTTGTAATTTATAATTATTTATAGCTCTACAGATAAAAGATTATTAACCGTGAACTCTGTTTATTTTACATAAATAAGGGTTTATAAGAGAAACCCTAATTTGGTTTTTAATAATAATAGTTTATGATTAAGTTAATATTTTCTAGAATTGTTTAGTTATTAACTTGTATACATATTTTATTGAATAATAGTTATTATTTCCTATAGACTTATATTTCTTAACAGTATACTAATACTGTGGTACTAGTGTATAATACTATTTCTTTCACTTGTGTTTTCATCTACATAAACTAAATTAAAACAATAAATATAAACAAACTACAATACTGCTTTCTCATTGCATTCTAAACATTGAAATAGAGTCTATTTTCATTTACATGCAGATGCATAATTCACAATTACTATTCTCATTCTATTACAAGGATTATTTAATTTACCTTAATCAAACTAAGTGTGCTAGAGTACGGCCTGTAACCAGGTGTGGAAAAACACAACTTAGAATTTTAAATCCTTTCTATTTCATTATTTTCCTAAATCATTTTCATGTCTATTAACAGTCTACTAAGAATACAAACTCAACAATTTACAAACTCAGAACTAATTACATTCATGTAACATCTAAACTAAGATTTATTTAACTAAGACAGTAAAATAAAATAACATAGAACCTGTTAAGGACAAGATGACGACAGCTTTAGGAGGCCGTTCCTACCTACCAATCTCTTGGAGAGCGCTCAAACAACGCTTCCTCAAGACCCCCGAGCCTATTCTTGGTCTTCTTGGATGAGAACTGGGTGGAGTATGTAACTGGAGAATCCCTCTGTCACCTGAATAGTTCAATACCTCAGTAACAACAATCTACTCTTAGCAGTATGATATTTAGCTTAAAAACTGCAACAAGATCAATCAACAGTTATCCCCTAAAACACTTTCCAATTTCTCTTCCATTGAATTTCTGTAAAGTAAATTCATTCACCTTGAATGATCACTTCTCTAGAATGATCAGCCTCAACTCTCTTCAATGGGAATTTTTATAAATATGCCTAGGTCTTCTAGGTCAGTTTTCATTAATTGGGCCACCTGCTCTGATTCCACTTTCTTGGGGAATCATGACCACAAATGTAGGGAGGTTGCCACCTGCAACAGTTGGAAGTGGTTTGAGGATGCTGCCACATGTCAATTTTCTCTCCACCCAGTCTCCTCCACCAATTTGACCAGTAAACACTCTTTTAACAACTCTCCTAAGTTGTTGTCTCCTCATTTATTTATTTATAAATAAAATATTCAGAGTATACATTAACTATCATTGACCCCACTGGGTCATCAATTACAAATTAGCATAAAATTTAACATATTGTTCCTCAAATAATATAAAATTGTTTTTTTTTGCAAAATTGGGGCATGTGTCATACACACCCCCTTAAATTATAACATCATCCTCGATGTTATTTATTCCTCGTACTCAAAATCCCCTGGAACAGAATTGGATATGCATCCCGCATATGACTTTCCAATTCCCAGGTGGCTTCCTATGGACTAAGGTGGTTCCATTGCACCTTCACTTGACCAATGGTGTGGTTCTGAAGTGTGATCTCCCTTCGCTTGAGGATACAGTCCGGTTCCACCAGAAAATATCCTTTGGGTTCCACCTTCTACTTCCACCATGGAAGTTTGATAATCTGCTTGTCATTTCTCCAAGGCTGCATTGATCCTGGGCATAGTCCTTGTTAAATCTCCAACAATCATCTCCTCCTGTATTGTATGGATATTATTGACAATCTTTTTTCAATTAGGATAGACTGAGGCATAATGTGGGCCATTACACTCCCAGCACTTTATGGGTTCTTTTCGTTCAAATTTCTTTGTGTAATTACCATGATTATTAGCAGGCTATTTACTCTTTTGATTGTTTTGATTGTTCGGTGAATTATTCTTATTCCCTTGAAAATTATTATTAGGAAAATTTTTGGCCTTATTATCTTTAGAATTCCAATTGGGCACAAACTCTTTCTTCTTTTGATCATAGTTATTATTGTTCTTTTTGGCCTTCCAGTTGGCCATGCTCTCCTTTTTTTCGATTCTGTTCATAACAGAAATTGGCTTTCCTCATAGCTTCTTCCAGAGTTTTTGGATTGTTATACTCAATCCTTTCCTTTATGTGATAAGGTAAACAACCGATGAACTGTTGTACCTTCGGTTTTTCATCTACAAGGTATGGCACATACCTAAGCAGACTTAAAAACTTACTGTTCAAATCTTTCATAGTCATTGTACCCAATTTTAACTCATAGAATTCTTTATCCCTTTCTTCATAGTACTGTTCAGATAAAAATTTATTTTTAAAGTACTTCTTGAAAGTACTCTAATTTATTTTTTTCTCTCTTATTCCTTTCACTCTCTTTAAATATTGCCACCATATATCAGCTTTCCTCGAAAGATTATAGATAGCCATTCTAACCTTTAATTGGTTAGAATAGTTATAAATCTGGAAGTACTTCTTCATCCCGAATAACCAGGATTCTGCTTCCTCCCCCTTTTCAATTTCCCCATTAAATGTTGGCGGTTTGATCTTTTTAAAATCTCCAAAATTTTCTTCATAAGGTTTATATTTTCTTTTTCTAGAGTGGTGATTATCCTCACTACTATCACTAGTAGAATGAAAATTACGTTGATCACCAAATACTTCAGAACATGAGTTGATTTCATTTTTAGTCTGTTTAGTCTTTTTATACTTATGTTGGTAACTTATGTCTTTTGATTCAATTCTTTTACCCCTTCCCTCAGTATGAAATCTTTCTGTTAGGATCTAATTCAGCTCCTCCTGAGCTCTCAGAATACTCTCATTTTCTTTTTTAACAGATTCCATTTCAGATTTTAATTCTTTTACTATTTGTAAAAGTTTTGAGGAATTAGTGGTTATTTCTTCTTGTATAGGTTCTCTTTGTAAGTTTTCTTGTTCAGTAAAGGGAGATTCCTCTTCCGCATATTCCTCCAGTCTTTCCATACTGGTTGTTAAACTCAGAAACAAATTTCTCTGTTGAATAACATTGAAAGAAAACAACATCAGCAAAATGTTTTAATACACTATTTCATAAAAGCAAGTTGAGATTTATCAAAGCCTAGTGTTTGAACCTTGTGCTGTGATACCACATGTCATAACCTCGAATTTTCACAAAAAATTAAAATTTTTAATGTAACGTAAATGTCTAAAGTCGCAGTTTAATAACTACTAGAGGCTAGCGAAAAATGAAACAGTTAACAATATGTAGTGATTAACTTCAAACACATAAAAAATAATACCACTTTAATTTTGATATGTTATGTTTATGAACTACATTTAGTTACTTCTAGCTGTACTGATGATTTGCTTTTGTCAACTAGGTGAGAAGCTATGTTCTAAACTAGGGCTTACTTAGCAATTGCTAACTCAGCTATATTTCTGGTTCTTACAGGTTCAACAGGTAAATTTGTGAACAAGTAGGAGTTTGTTTTTGCGTTAAGTCAAGAAGTACTTCTTTAGCATATTAAAAATGCTAGAGCATAAATTGATTAATAGAGATCAAGGCTACGATGAGGTAAAGTAACTTTCTTTGTTGTTTTTGAATCTATGACAATATTTTTAGTTAGTTATTTAACAGCATGACTTCTACTTAAGCTTTCGTTTTTAATTTTATATGCCAAGTTACTCACAAGTTCTACTGATGAGCATAGGGCTCATAATTTAACATAAAAACACTTTTATTGAAGCATGAAATTACTGCTATTGCTATGTCTAATATTCAATGTGCCGCTTTATACACATGAATATAATTCTAAGATCTTCAAAGAAAAAGTTTACAAATAGATTACCTATAACTCTCTTTAAGCAGTGATAAATATCAAGTTGTTCCTTGTAAACAGTTATAATTGTCTACTTGCACTACTAGTCATATAGCTATAAATTTCAGTTTTCTAGTTTATCACCAAGTCACATGTGTTGTTGTAATATTACATTTACCATATCGTTACTAATATTACTAAGTAAAATTTTCTTTTACTTTAGGTAGTATTACTACCTTGTAATTGCCAAGGTGTAGTATAAATATTGGTTTTATTTCTTATGAGTTTGGTTCTTTATAGAAACCAAAAGAACACTAACTTCCAAGATGTCTTCCAACCATAACACTGTGGACTTTATGCATTTGTAAGAGTTATACTAGTGTAGAAATACTACCTAAAATTTACTTACATAAAGTTGAACTAAAGATAATGACTTCATTAGTTTAGTTCTTACATAAAGCTAGCTACCAAACAATGCTTAAGATGTTGAAAACAAGGTGTGTATGAAGAGCACTTAGAAGTGCTACCGACTAAAGGTCAATGGTATAGAGTCCATTATTGATCACAGATATATACTTTTACAAATGATTGATCTCAAAGTTATCAAATGCAAATGATAACGATATATATAAATACTTTCACAATTGATTGATTGTAGTGTTATCGAAAAGCAAGTGATAAGAATTGATTTAATACAAAACCTTACTATTAGCTGTATACAATGTATGATTTTACCGAAAGGTCGATTACAAAGTTATCCTACATGACAATGATAAAATAACTTTAATACAAAACATTATCATTAGTTATAAATTATAAATGATTGGCAATAATATGTGTTCACCCGACAGTGCAGGTTGACTATATGGATTGATCCACTTCTGAATAAAATTTTCGATGGAGACATGGATGTGTCTCCACCACGCATTGGTCGATTTAAAAAATCACATAGAAACCCTATCCTCTTCATTATCCTTTGAGGGTTTGTATCTGGCTCTGCCTTGTTTGGGTTTATTTGCAACCATGAGAGGCTCGCTGGTTCATCGTTTGACAACTCCATTGTGTATGGTATAGTGCTGTATCATTTGTGCAAGTGTTAATGGATTCACAGTTTGTAACTTGGTTTCTTTCTGGAAGTTAATGAACACTGTGAGGGTGGTTTTCTTAACTCTGTCAGTAGTTAGAGAACTGGGCATAGCGTTACCCTTGTCTCTGCTCATGGCTTGCTCCATCGTCAGTGAAAACTAGAATAAGAACCTCGCTTCCTCTGTCACAGTTTTGGCACAAGGGTTTCATTTCTTTAAGGTGAAGTTCCTAGAACTGGTTCAGTCTCCTCCTTGGCTCTAGACTTCTTACTTATAGGTAATAGTCTTACCCTGCTCTTATTATTAATTTCTAGTTACTGTTTTTAGCATAATGAATACAACTTCTAACTAATGCATTCGGTCTTGTTCTTGCAGATTATAGTTCGGCTTCGGGCTTGAAGGAAAGCTCTCCAGCGTTGGTTGACTTCGTGGCCATAACGAGTAAGCCCCGATTTGTCGTGGCATCTCCTTGATTGCAATGGTTATTGGAAGGAGTTACAGCTTGAAGGGAATCATAGCTTTGGTTCCTCCAATGTTTAGATCCTTACTATTTGTTAATACTTAGTTTTGTTTTTAAAAACCCTTGCGTGTTGCTGGGTAGCTCCGGCTCTTAAGCCGTGACTTGTAAGTAGTTTCTTTGGTTTGTAAAAGTGATTACAACCTTACGGCTTGATAATATCATACTCTGGTTTTAAGATAAAAGAGTTTTTTCTGTACTCATGGTTTTAAATTGACTTATGTTTCGATTACTCTGTTTTATTCTAATTTATCTTTTAAATGATAATACTGTAAAATAGGTTTTTCTTCTTCAACTGTCAGTGAAGTAATTCACTGTTAATGATACATTTATAAGTAAATAGTGTTAATGTGAAGACTATAGAACCGTCATAATGTAACATTTATAATTTTATACTATCAGTCCATAATATAATAGTTAGGGTTTAATGGAAAAGAAACCCTTGCGTAAATGTATTCTTAAATAAATTATTATTTGAGCACTGTTTCTTCTTTGTTTCAATTTCACTATTACAAGTGTATTGTTGTTCATTAACCTGTTAATTAAGTATTTAATTTAAAAAGGTTTGTAAATACATTTTAAAGTTTTAAATATAAAACTATAATCCGTCTAATGGACAGTTTATAGTTTCCTTGTTATTTTCAAATCTTAGTTAGCAATGTAACTAGATATAGATTAAGTTGTACTTGAATAGTTTAGTCAAAAGGGTTTCGACCCTTAGCTTTTCACAGGTAATAACCTGGCTAGTTTTTTTTTTTTTTTTTTAAAGCATGAATGTATGTAAGTCTTAGTTATTTCGTTTTTACTTATAAATACATTTACTTTTTCTTTGTAATTTGTAATTATTTAGAGCTCTGTAGATAAAAGATTATTAACCTTGAACTCTGTTTATTTTACATAAATAAGGTTTTATAAGAGAAACCCTAATCTGGTTTTTAATAATAATAGTTTAAGATTAAGTAAATATTTTCCAGAATTGTTTAGTTATTAACTTGTATACATATTTTCTTGAATAATAGTTATTATTTCCTATAGATTTATATTTCTTAACAGTATACTAATACTGTGGTACTAGTGTATAATACTATTTCTTTCACCTGTGTTTTCATATACATAAACTACATTAAAACAGTAAATATAAACAAACTACAATACTGCTTTCTCATTGAATTCTAAACATTGAAATACAGTCTATTTTCATTTACATGCAGATGCAGAATTCACAATTACTATTCACATTCCATTACAAGGATTATTTCATTTACCTTAATCAAACTAATTGTTCTAGAGTACTAATCGTAACCAGGTGTGGAAAAACACAGTTTAGAATTTTAAATCCTTTCTATTTCATTATTTTCCTAAATCATTTTCATTTCTATTAACAGTCTAATAAGAATACAAACTCAACAATTTACAAACTCAGAACTAATTACATTAATGTAACATCTAAACTAAGATTTATTTAACTAAGACAGTAAAATAAATCAACATAGAAATCGTTGAGGACAAGACGACAACAGCTTTAGGAGGCCGTTCCTCCCCACCAATCTTCTTGAGAGTGCTCAAACAACGCTTCCTTAGGACCCATGAGCCTGTTCCTGGTCTTCTTGGCTGAGAATTGGGTGGAGTATGCAACTGCAGAATCCCTTTGTCACCTGATTAGTTCAATACCTTAGTAAAAACAATCAACTCTCAGCAGTATGATCTTTAGCTTAAAAGCTGCAACAAGATCAATCAGTAGTTATCCCCTCAAACACTTTCCAATTTCTCTTCCATTGAATTTCTCTGAAGTAAATTTATTCACTGTGATTGATCACTTCTCTAGAATGAGTGGCCTCAGATCTCTTCAATGAGAATTTTTATAAAGATGCCTAGGTATTCTAGGTCGGTTTTCATTAATTGAGCCACCTGCTTTGATTCCACTTTCTTGGGGAATCATGACCACAAATGTAGGGAGGTTTCCACCTGCAACAGTTGGAAGTGGTTCGAGGATGCTACCACATGTCAGTTTTCTCTCCACCCAGTCTCCTCCACCAATTTGACCAGTAAACACTCTTTTAACAGCTCTCCTAAGTTGTTGTCTCCTCATTTATTTATTTATAAATAAAATATTCAGAGTTTACATTAAATATCCTTGACCCCACTGGGTCATCAATTACAACTTAGCATAAAATTTAACATATTGTTCCTCAAATAATATAAAAATGTTTTTTTTGCAAAATTGGGTCATGTGACACATGTACATATTGCACGACGATCGATCACACGGTCGAAGACTTCCCACAACTAATTGCGAGATGACAGGATGGAAACGTCCCTCAGTTGTGGAGCCTGAATCAGGTCTAGACTCTGAATCCACTGCAAAACTAGAACCAGTTGCAGCCGCATAATCAAGTTCCAATCTAGAACTAGATGATGGACCAATCTATGAACCCTCCGTTCAACCAGAATCCACTGTTGCCTCAGAATCCACAATGAACCAGAATCAAGCGACGATGGTAGCAACGATCTCATCGGATCGTAGAACAATAGATGTCAACGTTGCCGTCGTCCCTCGCACGACAGCCGTAACAAGAGGAGATGGGCCCCACCCATAAATTCGACTAGTTGGATAGAAGAAGGTACCATTCGATATCACAATGAAAAAAGAGACATTTCTTGGAGCATGGGATGCGATACGAAGAAATCTTGGTAAGTCACTTGTCATTGAAATGGCTCCCGCTTTTGATTCTACACTAAAGAAAGGACCATCACGACATCATGGTACCTTGTAGAAATTCTTTGATAGTTGTCTATCATTAACAAGAGACCCAGATGCTTTGGGTGAGATTGAAAATTTGTTGCGTCGCCTGGGTAAGGAGTCCACGATGAACTCTTTACATAAGAAAACGATAGGCAAGGATATGAAAATGAAGTCAAATTAGTCATTCTAGATATAGGTTTGGACGTAAACATCCTAACAAATAATACATGGGAAAATATGGGGTATCCGACATTGGGATGGTCCCCAGTGCAGCTGCGACTAGCTAACCAGGCGAAGGTGCAACCAATTATATGGGTATCCAATCTGGTCGTAGATGTTGAAGGTATGAGGAATCATGCTGATTTTGACATAACAGAGGTTTTCAATGGTGAAGGCTCCTACCCAGCACTGATAGGGGTTGTATGGGCCAACGACAGCATGGAAGTCATTAAATTCAAGAAGAGGATGATGAATTTTGAGAACCAAGATATTTGACTCATTGCGCCTATGGAACCTGATGAAGGCCGATAGTACATTGAACCAGTAAAAGATGAAGTTGTCAAAGGGTGGGATCATGCCTACAATATCTCTGAATATTATTTTCACCCCACGGATGACGGAGAACTTGGTTGGCGCAGCGCTAGTTCTACGACTTTATATTCTAAGGATGTGTTGGAGAATTGACAAAATCGGATGCATGAGGTGTCCTTTAGGAAGTGCGGGTTAATCACGCAGTCATTACGCCATGTTGCGACTAAGATTATGGAATTACTAGTCTATCAAGGTTTGCCTAAATTTTCTGCATTCTTAATGGAATTTGAAAAAAAGGTCTTGGAGCTGCAGTGATTGATGGCGCTAAAGGCTACTCCATCGCGCTGGTGGGAAACTTACAAAAGGACAATTACTGGAAGGTCCCAGTGTCTATGCTTGGTGAAGGTTCGCTTCAACACTATAGAGGCATACCATGCTGGGAGGTATGATGGATGGAATGACCTAAGTGGACATTTGATGGAATGTGAAACATTGTGGGCATTGCGACCAAAGGATGAATGGGTCCATGCCTTTGTTCACACCCTAGATGAAATGTCGAGGTCATGGTACATATCAAAAAATATGTGTAGAGCAATAACTACTTGGGTGGAGGTAACTGCTTTCTTTGCGTAAACGTTTAGTTTTGTAGATACCAATCCAAATTTTGACAATGCACTACAGATCATTTGGGATGTGGTATTGAAGGTGGTTCCAGTTGCATATCCTGTTGATCAACATGCGCACGGTCATATGCAGTGCATGATGGAATGTTACAATGTGTCTGGAGAACCTGAAGATGACGATGAGATGTGGAACATTAATATTCGTGAGACAAAATAAAGTAGGGATGTCGTAGCACCAGATGTACCAACTGATCCCATGAGTCAGTCGTTGAAGATCATAAAAGTTAACATTGGAACATAAGAGAACCCAAAATTTGCAAGTGTTGGGGACCAATTTTATGAGGATGCTATGCAAAAAATCATAGACTTGATACATTAATTTCAAGATCTCTTTTCGACTAAGTTCTGAGATACGAAGGGGATACTGGGCGACCTCAGAGAAATGAAGATCCCGCTAAAAACATATGTGAAACCGATGCGACAAAGACCGTCTTGCTTAGATCCGTGGTACAAAGAAGAGTCAATGTTGAACTCGATCAGGTCACCTGGAGTCTAGAATCATTGAGCTAGTAGAATAATCAGAAAGGATCATCCCCATGGTGGTCCAAGATAAGAAAACAAGTGAAGTTTGGATTTGTGTTGATTTACAAAAACTGAATGATGCTTGTCTGCATGACCCATTTTCGACCCCATTCACAGATGAAGTTTTTTAAGGAGCAGGCGGTTAGGCCCATGTATTCCTTCATAGATGGATTTTTTGGTTGCCACCAGATTAGAATCGTGAAGGAGGATCGACATAAGAAATTGTTACAGAGTGGGGTTGCTTCCAATATACAATGATTCCTTTAGGGATGAAGAATGCACCGACAATATTTTCTCGAGACGTTGTCACAGCATTAAAATATTTCTTTCAAAAGTTCTTGCAGGTATACATGGATGATTGGATAGTATACAGTCTCATTAAATACCATTTGGCGAACCTTCGACTAATGATGGAAAGGTGTCGATAGCATGAAATCTCGCTAAACTCTAAAAACTGCATTTTTTGTGCACCGTTCGAGATACTGTTGGGACACATCATATGCAAGCAAGGATTACTAGTTGATCCTAAAAAGATAGCACTCATCTCAAGTTTTCCACCATCGACCAATGTAAATATGATTCAGGAAATGTTGGGACACACTGGGTACTATCACAAATTCATTAGAGGCTATCATGTGATCACTATTCCCATGGAAAAAATGCTAAAATAAGATGTTGTTTTTAATTGGAGTCCCGAGTGTCAAGGAAAATTTTACATGCTAAAGGACAAGATGGCTTCAGCACCCATATTTGTATTCCCTGAATGGAACCAAGAATTCCATGTGCATGTTGATGCATCTTATGTTGCGCTTGAAGTAGTGCTCATGCAACTAGGAGAAGGCGATATAGATCACCCAATTTCTTTCGCTAGTCGAAAGTTATCATTCACGGAGAAGAACTGCATGACCATCGAGCGCGAGGGTCTGGCGATGGTCTATGCACTATATAAATTCTGGCAATACCTATTAGAAGGCCACTTTAAGATGTTTACTGACCATTTGGTTCTAAAGTATCTGGTTAACAAGCCTGTGTTGGGGGGAAAGATATGTCATTGGCTACTTCTCTTCTAGGAGTTTGATTTTGAAATTATTGTCAAGCCTAGTCACTTAAACGTCGGTGCTGATCACTTGTCCAGAACCGAGATAGAAGAAAAACCTACCAATATTGAAGAAGGAATTCCTCGTGCGTAGCTATTCCGAGTTGACATGGTTGATGACCACTATGCTCCTATACTTCCATTTTTGGAAACTAGAGTGGCCATAGAAGAGATTTCCACAATTCAAAAGAAACAACTGGTAGTTAAAGCTTTCTATTACTAGTTGATCGCTAGACACAAGCGCATTGGTGCGTGGTACATCATCACAGCAATCGATTACTTGATGTGATGGGAAGAAGCTGCACCAGTTGTGGACTGCATTGCTACGACAACAACACGATTTCTATTTGATAACATTGTGACACAGTTTGGATGTCCCACAATATTGATGAGTGGCCAAGGTAGCCATTTTATCAATCTCTTAGTAAGAGAATTGACAGAGGAACAGGAATGGATGATGCAACATCGTTGGAGGAGCATTTCATGCAGTTGATATAGCTTGAAGAAGATTGCTTCATTGCAGGTTTCCATCAATGCATCGAGAAGGACCAACATAAGGATTGGTATGATTGTCATATAAAAAAAATAGTTTCAGCAAGGGGATTTAGTGTTACTCTACGACAGCAAGTTTCTCAAGCACCTAGGTAAGCTCCAGATGCACTGGTTAGGTCCTTATCTTGTTAATTATATTACATTTAGGGGCGCAGTTCAACTACAGTAGTTAGATGGGGCAGTGTTTCCAAAGCTTGTGAATGGAAGCCACTTGAATCCCTATTGGACGAAGAACGAACCATGCAATGCTTGAGGCACTGCACAATGAAAAAAAATAGGAGAATAGATATAGGATAGATAGAAAATGGAAGGGTGCACCAGAAAGAAGGGGTTGTGCAAAAATAGGAGACATTAGCATAGTTCAGTAGCTAGACCACACTAGGTGTAGGGCTATGATTGAAGTCAAATAAGCAATAAATATAGATAGTTAAGAACATTGAACCGATGACATTTGTTGAAGCGATGTGAATTTATGGTCGATATGACCATTAGAGTATAGGATCAATGGTGGATTCGGGTCGTTAATGATGGATTGGGTCATGATGGTTGTGGTTTATTTGGTAATGATGAAGTTGGATTAATGAAATGCTATAAGACGGTGTGAGATGTAGGATGAACGCACCACTGTGCTAAGTCGATACAAGAGAAATACAGAGCTAAGTAAGTTGTGTGAGTTCAGAGCAACGACAAGAGAGTGTGACTAGTGCATTAGCTCAGTATTGTGACTATTGCGTTAGCTAAGACACAGTAGTAGTAAAGTATCAGTGGATTATGTGGTTCTCCATTGGGCTGCACACTATTCAGATCTAGGCTCTCCGTGATCTTGACAAGCAATGGCTTCCAATGGCGTATAAGGTGACAGATGAAGATTTGGATGCAACCATTCAGGATTGGCTAGAAGAATGATGCAAAACATTAAGTTTCGAGGAAGTATCGACAAGACCGCCTACATATGCACCAGAGGATCCAGTCAAAGGAGACAAACAACAAAGCACCACGACTTTGATGGAGAATCCTCCACATAAACTCCCATGGAATTTGAGGCGTAACATATCTTTTAGGAGATAAGGATGAAGAGGAAAATGGACCAGGATGCCAATAGCACTACCAGATCCACATTGGAAGCACATTTGAAGTGTTTTATTAAGGTCATCATGGACTCATCTGACCCTGCCACCAAAGAAATGCAAAGGTCTGATCAAGAAGGGTTTATTGAGGTACGCACCAAGTTAGACTCTATCTATACTATTGTATTAAGAAAAGGATGAGAAGGAGAAGCTGCATAGGGCTTCATGTTGATTAGCACTGAGTCGCGGGATAGGAATAGTCAGGTTCCCCTGACTGTGATCGATGCTGGATGAGAGGATATCAAGTCCTCACTACAACAGCTCTAGAGCATTGCATTGGACATTAACAAGCTATAGACCCAAATGCTTCTGCACATGCAGTAGGTCACCAACCAGTAGTTGATCAATAGTAAGAAGGAGCTCAACGATCGATACCTGGGGTCGCATGCGGAAGACAAAAGACTGAAGAAGGAAGTAGGCGAGTTGCGATGGTTAAAGGAACAGCTAGAAGCCGAAAAAGTGCAGGAGATAGAAGCATTGAAGACGATGCACGATGAACTGAAGAGGAAAGTTGTGGAGGAGATTATTGCATTCATTAAGGAGATCGATCACCTTGGTATCAAGAATGTGCAACTGTTTTCTAGCAGAGGCAAGGTCGAAGAGGCCATTGCTACGGCTTGCCAGTACATCCATGAAAGAAAAGAAGAGCTGGATGCTGTTTCCAAGGCCAAGCGACTTGGATAAGTCATTGCGCAACTACAGTTGGATAATAGCTTGTTAAATGCTATGGTTTACCCAAAGACACGACCAGAGCAGGTTGCAAAAAGAAATAATTCCATCAAAGAAATTGTAGGACAGTTTAACGAAATGGAGCAAGATGTGAAGAAGATCACGGAAGCCACAACACAATTTTTGGGAAGTGTCATTCACGATGAGCATCTCGATCGGATCACCAAGCAATTGCAGGAAGCCGAGACCCAGTTGGAAACATTGAATACAGTGTTAAGGATAATGCCACCAATTGTATCAATCACATAGTCTATAGAACTGGAGGAGCTCCAACAACGGGTTACAAAGGCGCAGGAGAAACAACGAAAACAAAGTGACCAGCTCGACGAGTTCTAGGATATTGGTGCACAACTATCGAGAAAAGCAGTTGCTGTGCAGGAAGTTATAAAGAGGCCAATGCCAATATGGTGGAGCATCTGTTGAAGCAGGATCACCTTACATGTCAGGATGTTGCTGAGAAATTCAAAGCACAAGTTATAGATATTTCTTAGCAATACGAAGACTTCAAGATTAAAATCAATGAGTACACTAAGTCTACTTGGCGTGGCTCGAGGAAGAGCCACGAGACTATGTTGGGGCTTGTTGGAAAGGGGTTGGGGTAAGTTGCGCAGCATTGTGGATACTGCACAAGCATATAATACACCATGCAAGGTGTAGACAGCGGGATAGGTGGAAGATAGACTACTTTTGAGTATTTTGTGTGACTTTTTGTACTTGTTGACCATTTTTTGCAAATATTGGTCACTAGTCAGTTAAGTTTGTTAGAAGTGGACCATGGATGTAAAGGGGCAAGCCTATATATAGAAATAATAATTGTAAATGAGTACGAAGGAGAGAGAAGTTGAGGATAGAAATTGAGATCAGTGTATTCCACATTGAAACTAATTGCTATCTGTCTGAGATAAATTGTTATCTGTTTTGATCTATAGGTGATTGAGCAAAAGTAATATGATAAGATAGATGTTGATCTGAATCGTTATTATCTTCTTTTATCTTTTTCTGTCTTTCTGTTCCTGCAAACCTGATGATGAATGCTAAGTAAATATGAAATATGGATCTATGATGCGATGGTTTACTATTTATGAATGTTGTTCTGTTTTTTGATAAAGATCTGTTACAATGAATGATGTGTGATAATGAATATTTCTATTAGAGAAGTTGATTTGATATGGTTGTTGAGCTTATGAACCTTCGATTCCCTAACCCTCTTCTATACTGCAGAAACTTGGTTCCGCTAGCCCTCCCTCAAACATCTCGGGTGAGACCTCATCCACTATGCGGGTGTTGTTGGACAAGGATGGTTATAGGGGCGAATTATAGCCCAATGGCGAATTTTAAGGGTTCCCGAAAAAAAGGTGCGCGAATTTTTATATTAAAATGTTATTATTTTATTTAATATATTCGCCCATTATTTATTTTGTATATAACTATGCCAAGGTAAATTGCATTCATCCCGATTTAGGGAAAATCTAGAAAAACAATATTAGCCCACGAAATTATTTATTTTTGTCCCCATTCGCCTGAATTTTTCCGTCTTCCAGGAGATTTTTGCCAAAATTCACCCAATTTTTTTCGATTGGGAGGAGAAATGAAGATTTTTCGCCGAATTTATGGATAATAGTTTGAAAAATTGGTGTTTTACCCAGGATTTATGGATAATATGATTAAACATTTGCTATTTCGCTAGGATTTATGAATATTGCTGTAAACTGGTATTACTTCCACCTCGATTGGGGTAAATTGGACATAGTTCATCCTGGATTTGGATTTGTTTACCTATATAATGGTGCAAGAATCAGGACTCAGGCTCAACATCAAGCTTGATTTTTTTGCAAATCTGTCTTTACGGTGGCTGTCAGGCTGATTCGTGGGAAGCAATTTCAGAAAGTTTTCTGCACTGTGCCAGGTTATTTTCTTGAATCTTCTTTTATTTGTAGGATTTTTATAGGTTAGTTGCTGTGAGCACTCAACCTGGTTGCTAGACCACAGCTTGATTTATTTGCCAGGGCACATGGTACAAGATTCATATATTTCTCCGCTTTTCCTTCTATTTTTCTTTAGAATTTTTGTACATATAATGCATACAGCTCTAGTTTCTGGTTGGGCCAGTTCAATGGCTCTGTATGAATTAGCAGACCAGGTGGTGAAGAGCCAATAGCTGTTTATTCTGCTATTGAGTCTTCTGATCATGCTTTTTATTTTGTTGAAATACGAATCCTGTTCCCATTTGAACAGAGGTTTCACTAGTTTATAAGAGTCCAACGTTGTTGGCAAAGTGGCAGAAAAGAAGCGAGGGCACTGTCCATATTGTGGCTGTCGAACAACGAGGCGATGAAATGCTCTCGGGTGACTGTTCGAATTCCCAGTATGTGCTTTCAGCAATGAGTGACGATTCAGTTTCTGGTCGTGGGACTTTATGTTCATAATGCTGTTATGCTTGCTTTCGGTACTCCAGAAAAACAAATCTTGATCGAGCCCATATTTTCTCTTGCCTCCTCGAGGGGTTGGGCAGAGGAACGAAATCACAGGAGCACTTATCATCATGCTTCCCTCCTTTCTCTTTTTGTAGTTCCTCGATCTCGAATCAAGACCTTTCTTTTGGGTATTCCAAGACATCTAGGGCCCACACATGGCCACTTAAAGGTATGATTCTCCTCTTTGAGGGAATCGACAGCTATGAATCCGGGCAATGCCTCCCGGAAATGATTGTCTATAAGCAATTGGGTTACTAGTGTCAATAGCAAGTTTGATAAGCAGGCAGTTCAGAATGATCCATAGTGTTAATAATACCGGGCTGGTTCAATTTTTGCGTGCTTTGATTTGCTAACGTATCCAAACTCCCCCGCCCCAATAGAGAGATAGCAGCCCCACCTAAAACCCAGACCTTTTGAACGATCTTGAATTAGGATCTTTCTTTTGGGTATTCCAAGACATCTAGGGCCCACGCATGGCCACTTAAGAGGTATGATTCCCCTCTTTGAAAGAGAACTAGCAGAGTCCTTTTGTCAAGCATGATTCTCCTCTTTGAAAGAGTAGTAACAGAGGCCTTTTGGCAGGCATGATTCTCCTCTTTGAAATAATAGTAGCAGAGGCCTTTTGTCAGGTTCCCAGTAGCTGTACAAATCCAACAGTATGGCTCCCAAGCCTCTTTGACCTAGACCCTAATAACACATTCAAGGGGGATTCTACCTACAAAATAGCCTAAGAGGTCTCGACACCTTGGATTTGAGACAACAACATATTCATTGATAGAAATTTCAACAAAGATTTCATCAGCAGGGATTCTCAATTTCTCGTGATAAAATTCTAGTTCAAACTTGTGAAGGACAACGACACCATTGTTGATCTTGGTGTTGGATTCAATAGGAAATTCTTGCAACGCTTACAGAGAAATATCAGGGGCGGGGTGGCTGTATGTCCCCTTCAAGCCTTATGACAGCTGAGTGAGGGCCTGCAGGCCAAATCACATCAATAAAACATGTTAAATTCGACAAAACGCTGATTAGATGGCCAGGACACACAATCTTACAGGATTGCATTGATACCTCCTTCTATATAGATCAAAATAGTCAATAAAAAAAACAAACTTACCATATAAATAATGTTTGTTGAATATTTCTGCAATGTCGTTTATTGTCTTGTTTTTGAGTTTCTATAATAGTTGTCGCAGTACACTAAATTATTGTTTTTCCTAGTAAATCTATTGCTTCCGTAGCTGAATCTACTGCTGTTACATATAAATCTACTTCTTTTAAAATATTGTTGTTATTAACTTATTTCAAGTAGATTTTATCCATCCTAGAGATCAGTTTGCTGTGACAGAGAAATTAGTTTACTGTTGATCGATTTGATTGAGTAGGGCCTGACTTCTTACAAAAATATTAATTCATATGCTAGTGCAGTCCTTGGGTTCATAACAATTGGGCTCATAAAAACGGTATTAGAGCACTCTCTTGGCCTCGTGGCTGGACTTCAGCAATGGCATCATTTTCAGCCACGTGGGATGGGGAAAAAACATTATGTCTAATATACGATTATACCTCAAAATAAGAATGCTCCATAGATGCATGTGTGGCTATGTTTTAAATGTGTTGAATGATGTGTATCCCTGCTTATTCTTTCAATGATAAATGCAAAGAGCATGGAGTAAGGTTTTATTCAATATCTCAATCTATCCATTAGTCTAAGGAAAGAAGTAAAGAATTGTCATTGACAACCAAGCATCTTCCACAAAGATTTCCAAAAAATAACTCAAGAATCTAGAATCTTGATATGAGACAATGGTATAATGCAAATTACAATTTGTCCAAACATGCTGGAAAAATAACTTTTCAATTATAGGAACATCAAGGGATTTGCTGCAGCGGATGAAAAACAACCATATTTGAAATTTTATAAACCACCACAGGAGCAGGCCTCCTCACAAGCTTTGCTGCAATGGCTTGCAACTATTGCCACCATGTGAGTACTACTACTTTTTTCATTTTTGTGTTTCCTTTTCTGGTAAGTGGCCCTTTGTTAACTAAGTGGCTTCTTCCTCTCTTGGGTTTGAATGCCAAGATCTAGCAGTATAGGTGTCTCTTTTGTCAAATCCACTCAGTACTTGTATTTAACTCAGGGGTATACTTGCACTAGACCTTACCTGTGAAGACACTTTGTATCCATACGCTTTCAAAGTTCTTGGGACTTTTATCAGGTCTAGGTCTAGCCAAATACATTGATCAATTTTGTGGGTTACAGTAACAGGGTAACATGTCCAGGGTGTGAGCACTGAAAGCACTTTGATTTAACTACTGGATCCAACCTGCTTGCTGTAACTCTACTTGTGTGCCTAGCATTTTGTCTTTTCAGTGCAGTGTACATCAGTGTGGCTACTATTGCAATATTCATTGGGCATATCTGGAGATCGGATATATTTACATCTCTTAGGCGTTAGATCATTCCCGCTTATCTTGAAAATGATACTGCATTTTTCCAATTCTGAAGACCTTGGTTTCAAAGCTGCATGTAGGGATGAGAGTTGTCTATATTATCAGTCTAAACAGCTTGGGTAT
>LPNX010852029.1:697536-712424 GCA_001517045.1 Pseudotsuga menziesii | reverse complement strand
CAAATAGCATTTTTCAGCAAACTCAGGATCCTTCATGCACATACCACTCTCAAATTGAGATCTAGTCCTCCTTGGGTCATTGGGATCACCAGCTAACTGTACTGCTGCATGTAGTGTCTTGGATGCCCATTTAGGCCTTGTGGGGCTATTTGGGTCTATAATAAACTCATATCCATTAGACAAATCAGAATCATCATGTTCAACAAACTTTTTACTTACTTCTTGAGGTTCAGGTGGTGAAGAGGCTTCACCAATCTCCACTTCTGCAAGGGTTTCTTCTTCAAACTGAACACACATTTCAATGAAGGCTTTGTTTGTGCTCAAGTTTATCAACTTGTACCCTTTTGAATCTTCAGAGTATCCCACAAAAAGACACTCTTGGATTTGGGGCTGCAAAGCCTTCCTCTTCTCTGTCGGGATTCTAGCCCATGCCTTTGAGCCAAAAATCCTGAAATGGGTCACATCTGGCTTGTGCCCACTCCATGCTTTGAAGGGATTCATGCCATCCAACTGTTTGTGAGGCACCCTATTCTGAATATAGACTACACAGTTGATAGCTTCGGCCCAGTACTTTGGTGGCAAAGTTTTGGCCTCCATCATGCATGTTGCCATCTCCTTCAGTGATCTGTTATTCCTCTCTGCAACACCATTTTGCTGTGGTGTGTAGGGGATAGAATGCTGCATCTGAATACCTACATCTGCATAATAGTTAATAAAATCATTCTTGACATACTCACCACCATTGTCAGATCTGAGTGCTTTGAATTTTCTTCCACACTGGTTTTCAACCAAAGCCTTGAAGACTTTGAATAGGCCAAAAACTTTTGACTTGTGTTTCATGAAGTGAACCCAACAATACCTGGAGAAATCATCAATAAAGGTCAATGCATATTTGGCCTGACTCATGGACATATGAGGGAATGGGCCAGCAACATCGCTGTGAATCAGCTCGAGGGGTGCAGCGGTTCTCTCATGGCTGGCTTTCTCAAATTTGTGCTCTGGGTGTTTTCCTAGGATACAGCCTTGGCAGACTCCTTTGGAAAATTTTATCTTGGGCAGCCCTATGACCATATATTTCTCACTAAGATCAGATAAATACTTGTAATTTAAATGGCCAAATATTTCATGCCATAGCTTGCTAGCTTCATTAGCATGGATAAGAAGAGCAGAGGGGTTTGAGTAAGGCAGGAAGTGTGAAAACATGTATACCTTTTGAGCATGATTCGCTACTCCTTTTGCAATGATTCTTCCACTTGAGATTTCTGTGATCTCAACTTCATCTGGTGAGAATATGACTTTCTGAGGAGACCCAGTGTGGGTCATCTGGTACACTGACAAAAGGTTGGAGGCAAGACCAGGGACATACAGCACATTGTTGAAGTTACCATGATCAAGTTCTATCCTTCCTTTGCCTTTGCTTGCAGTGAGAGAGTCATCTCCCAGTACAATAGATGGTCCTTTCGAATTGTCCAGTGAGGAGAAGGCCTCCTTAGTCAAAATCATGTGTCTTGAAGCTCCAGAATCTATGATAAAACTGGGTGAGCTTGATGTGCCAGCAACTAGAGCATGAACTCTCTCTCTGTCATTAGAACTTGATCCTCCTTCTCTCTTCTTTGAGCCTTCTGGAAGGGAGATGCCATTCTTCTCCAACAGTTCAGTTAGCATATCTATCTGCTTTTTCATACAAGAGCTTTCAGTATGATTGCCCTTATTGCAGTATGAGCACTTGTTCATATCGCCTTTGTTTTTCTTCTTCTGGGTATTTTTCTTGGGACCTTGTTGATCCTCTGGAGACTGCTTCTTGTCTCTTCCTTTCTTAGGTGGCTTTTTAGCTTTCTTTTTGCCTTTTGAATCCACTCTCGAATCTCCAACAACCAGAGCTTGGTCTTTGGAAGGTTTGATGGTGCCCATCATCACCAGCTTGTCTTGTTCCTATGTGAGAGATTCCATGAAATCTACGAGGCTAGGCATCTTCCAGGTTTGAGCTGTGAGTTTTGTGGCATAGAAGGTTGAAACAGATTATTTACCCTTGGAATTATTCTGATTTCTTGGTGAATTATTCTTATTCCCTTGGAAATTCTTGTTAGGAAAATTTATAGCCTTATTGTTTTTAGAATTTTTGTTGGGCACAAATTCTTTCTTCTTTTGATCATAATGGTTATTATTCTTCTTGGCCTTCCAGTTCGCCATTCTTTCCTTCTTTCGATTCTGTCCGTAACAGAAGTTGGCTTTCCTCATAGCTTCTTCCAAAGTGTTTGGATTGTCATACTCAATCCTGTCCTTAATATGATAAGGTAGATAGATGAGGAATCATTGTACCTTTGGTTTTTCATCTACAAGGTATGGCACATACCTAAGCAGACTTAAAAACTTGTTGTTTAGATATTGCATAGTCATTGATCCTAATTTAAGCTCATAGAATTCCTTTGCTCTCTCTTCATAGTACTGCTCAGACAGAAATTTCTTTTTAAAGTACCTCTTGAAGGCACTCCAATTTATGTTCTTCTCTTTTATTCCCTTCCCTCTCTTCAAGTCCTGCCATCAAATGTCAGCCTTTCTTAAGAGATTGTAGATAGCCATTCTAGCCTTTAATTGATTAGAATAGTTATAAATCTGGAAGTACTTCTTCATCCCAGATAACTAGGATTTCGCTTCCTCCCCCTTCTCAGTCTCTCCATTGAATGTTGGTGGTTTAATCTTTTTAAACTCCCCAGAAATTTCCTCGTAGGGTTTATATTTCCTCTTTTTCATATAATGATTGTCATCACTACTGTCACAAGTGGAAAGAAATTTACGTTTCTCACCAAACACCTCTGAAGATGATCTACTTTCATTTTTTATTTGTTTAATCTTCTTATATTTATGTTGATAACTTGTATCTTCTGATTCAGCTCCTTTACCCCTACCCTCAGTTTGAAATATTTCTATTAGGATCTGATTCAGCTCCTCCTAAGCTCTCAGAATCCTTCCATTCTCTCGTTTAACAGATTCCATTTCAGATTTTAAATCTTTTACTGTTTGTAACAGTTCTGAGGAATTAGTGGTTAGGTCTTCTGGTATAGGATCTCTTGGTAATTTTTCTAGTTCAGTAAATGGAGATTCCTCCTCTGCATATTCCTCCAGCCTTTCCATACCTGTTGTTAAACTTCAGAAACAATTTCTCTGTTGAATAACATTTAAAAGAAAATACATCAGCAAAATAATTCAAAATCATTGTTTCATAAAAGCTAGTTGGGCTTCATCAAGGCCTAGTGTTTGGACCTTGTGCTCTAATACCACATGTCAAAACCCCAAATTTTCACAAAAATTAAATTTTTTTGATGTAACATAAACTGTTTATAGTCGCAGTTAGATAACTACTAGCAGCTAATAGAAAGAATGAAACAATTAACAAAAGTAACAATTAACTCAAACACATATATATTAATACTATTTTAATTTCGATATGTGATGTAAATAATCTGCATTCAGTTGTTTCTAATTACACTGATAGTTTGTTTTTGTCAACTAGGTGAGAAGTTACTTTCTAACTGGGGCTTACTTAGCGATTGCTAACTTTTCTGGAATTCTGGATCTTACAGGCTTGACAGGTAAATTTTTGACCTAGTAAGAGTTTATTAAGGCATTAATCCAGATATACTTCTTTTAGCATAAAATATACTGCTAGAGTAAAAGTTTGCTTAGTTAAATTCAAGGGTTCTATGAGGTAAAGTACCTTCTCCTTATTTGTGTTGCAACTATATCAGTATTTTAAATCCATGTTGTTATGATCAATATCTTTACACTATTGATTGTCTATTATAAGAATGACTACTACTTAGATAAAACTTATTTCTATCATTACTCTAAGCTATTTCCAGTCCTTACTAGAGCTCAAGATTTAGCATAAGAGTACTCTTACTAAAACTAAAGTTTATTGCTATTACTATTTATAAAATTACAACACTGCTTATAACTAAGGAAACAGACGTAAGGATTTCTAAGAAGCAAACTTATACAGAGCTCTTAGCTTTACCTTTTATTTAGCTTCAGTAGAGGAATTTTATCAGCTTATAATTGCATTAAATTTATAAGTGATCCTCTGCATGAATAACGTCAAGTTGTGACTTATATTTTCCGATTTTCTTCATGACGGCTAGTAATGCGACGAACTTTACATTATCCTACTATTTACTTATAAGTAAAGGTGATGCAATAAATTCCTAGATAGTTTACTATCTTAAACTCCCAAGTCCAACCTAACCTTGGTTTGATTCATCATAGAGCTTGGTATCTTATCAAGACTATAGATCATGTACTTATAAGAGATTTATCTTACCCTCAGTACTGTAGACTATACTAACAAAAAGTAAAAGTTATACTAGGGTATATATATTATTTATTTCTGTATACACCTTATTGACTTATATCTAGTTCTAACAGCATAACCATGCATCGTTCATGGTTATATAAAGGGTCAATAGAGGCACTAACAATCTTGCTCAAAACTTCTATTATACTATCGATCTTTTCTTAAAAGTTTCATTAAGAAAGACTATAAGATATTTATGAAACAAGGGCATCGATGCAATAGACATTTCGGTTCTTTACCAAAGAATATTTCAAGGTTTATAATATAAGGTTAAACGATAGTACAAATCCTCGTTCATTATCACGGTTTGACTTCATTGAAACAATACAATATTGACTTTATATATTACCTTATCATTCTATTCATAATGTAAATTATTAACAATAATTTTGTTGTCTCAACCATGCAGTGACAACTATATCATTCGACCCCTTCGTGGATGGAATAATTTGGTGGGCATGTGGAACGTTTACCACCGTGCAAAGCATAACTTAAAACTCACGATGCAACCCTAGCTCTTATTCTTGTCGAGGGTTTAGTCGCTGTTCTGTCTAGTTTACTACGGCCAAGAGGGCTCACTTAAGCTTGTCTCTAGCTCCATTGTTGCATGTAGAGAGGTTTTTCCATTCTAAAGTGTGGGTTACAATACTCACAGCTCGCACTGGGTTTTCCTTCTGTATGTAATACTTGTTGTGCATGTAGTTGTTCTCTGTCAGTGGATTGTAGTATCAATTTCTTGCATGGCCATTGCCAAGTTTTAACCCTGATCCAGTCATGGGTGTAGATGTATTGTGAGCCCATTTCCTTTGTCACTTGTGAGCACGAGGGTTATGCTACTTGTGGTGCTGGTTTGATTTGTTGGTTCGTTCCTATGTGGCCTCGACATTCATCACTTCTAGGTAATAATTTGTTTTACAGTTGTTTTTAAGTTTTTCTTTAAGTTACACTTACAGTATACCACTCAATTTCTAACTAAGGTTTTGTCATTACCTGTAGGTTACAGCTCATCCTTATGCTGGAAAGAACCCTCTCCAAGTTTGGATTGGCATCAAGTCCTACGGGTAAGCCCTAGTTACAAAGTGGCAAAATCCTGCTTGTACAGACTTAGGGAAAACAAAATGGTTTCAGTTGGGAAGAAGTCCCGACCTCGGTTCCTCCAGTCTTGGGATGTTTGCTCTTTAGTTTTTAAGTTTGATTTTTCATTATCAACCCTTGCATATAGCAGGGTGGCTCTGGCATTCGATGCCGTGACTTGTACTAGTATTTTCTTAACTTATAAAGCATTTATAATAATGTAGGTTTTGATAAATTGAATGTTAGTTTTGTTTTTGAAAACCCATGCCACGATGATGGGTACAATGGCCTGGGCTGGGTGTTGTAAATTGGTTAAGTTATGCAGCCTTACGACCTGTCAATGTATTACAATGGGTTTTTAAGAAAGATTTTTACCTCGAGCTCTGTCTCATTTTTGCAGCAATCTTGTATAATGTACTTTCTGTGCACAATAAGGTTTCCCTATTCAACTGTTACTAAAGAATGTTCTGTCTAAAAAATATTTTATTAGTATACCTTGTTGTTATAAGGACTTTAACTTATTCATAGTGCATAACTTATAATATTAATCTTACTTGTTCGGAAAATACAAGCTAGGGTTTTTCCTGAAAAGAAACCCTTGTCTAATTAAGTTTTCCAGTTATTTAATGATTTGGTTCTACTGCTTGTTAATTTGGTTGAAATAATATTATAAGTGTGTTGTGTAAATGTACACTTGTTTCACAAAAGACGGTAACAAATTTACAGTAGACTCATTAATTATATTTATTATTATAATCCAAGTATATGGTTTGAAACTTAGAAGTTTTTATTTATAATAGTTTAATAACTTGGTTAGGGTTTCGACCTTGAAGTTGTATAATTACAACTATAAGCCTGTCTAATAATTATAATTAGTTTCTTAAAAGGTGTTAATTAGTTTTATTCTAGTTATTTATTTATATTTTATTGCTTTTTTTTAATAAACTGTCTAGTGGAAAATGCTCAGAGTTTAAAAAAAATGATAAAGCATAATTTTTGTAACTCGGTTACTCTTTTTAATCTAAGTACTTTTAAATTTAACCCTTTGTTTATAGTAAATACTAGTTCTATATTTAAATGATATTGTTAGAAAATAAACTGTGTAATTAGTAGTTGTTTATTTTCTTAACTATATGTAAACTATGTAACTCTAATGCGATTATCCTGCTGCATTTCATTTAGTTACTTAAGTGGAAATAGAGAAATATAAGCCTGTCATAACACAGTTTAATCTCCATAATACTTTAGCTTGAATAAAAGTTAATCTACTGTCTGTAAATACACAATCTTATCTACTAAGATATTATTTTATCGCTTATTCTTTCTACCTGTACTAAATTGTTGTTGTTTCTTTTCCAATATGTTTACATAAATAAGCTTGTTAAAACAATAAACATAGATAGCCAGATCATTATTCTTTTTAATAAGAACCTACATACTGAAATAAACTACTCTGCTACTACGAAATTCAAAACCATATCTATTCTATTCAGTCTCTTAACATATTCTTTCATCTATTGTAAATACTCTATCTGTGCTAGAGTACGGCCTAGTCCTTCTAGGTGTGGAAAAACATAGACTAGAATTATTTTCCATTCTAACAATTTACAAACTGAATATTTAACGTTCATTTAATAGTCAGACTCAGATTTATCTATCTAACACAGTAAAACAAATAATGTAGAACCTGATTAGGATAGATAACAATAGTGTTAGGAGGCCGTTCCTCCCTACCAAACTCTTGGAGAGAACTCGAACAACGCTTCCTCAGGATCCCTAAACCTGTTCTTGGTCTTCTTGGTTGAGAACTAGCGGAGCATGCAAACAGTAGACTGATCCAATAACTCAATAAAACACCCTGCACTCAGCAGTAAGATCTTTCAGCTTAAAAACTGCACTAGATCACTTAGCAATTATCCCCTCAAACTCTTTCCACAATTACCTTCCATTGAATTTCTCTGAATTACATTCACTTGAATGATCACTTCTCTAGAATGAGCACCTCAGCTCTCTTCAATGGGAACTTTTATAAAGATTGCCTAGGTATTTTGGGTCAGTTTTCATTAATTGAGCCATTTACTCTGATTCGAATTTCTTGGGGAATCATGACCCCAAATGTAGGGAGTTTTCCACCTGTAATAGTTGGAAGTGGTTTGAGGATGCTGCCACATGTCTGTTTGCTCTCCACCTAGTCTCCTCCATCAATTTGACCAGTAAACACTCTTTTAACATCTCTCTTAAGTTGTTGTCTTCTCCTTTATTTATCTATAATAAAATATTCATAATTACATTAAATATCCTTGACTCTGTTGAGTCATCAATTACAACTTAGAATAAAATTTAACATATTGTCCTCAAATAAAATCAAATAATATAATATTGTTTTTGCAAAAATTGGGGCATGTGACACATTGTCTCCATTGAAAGATCATTGGGGGAACTGGTCTCACATTTGTACACACATATATGATGAGTTATTAGTACCATGTATCACATAAATCAATCTAGCTATCACCTATGCTACTATGTAAACACAATTGAAATACTACATCATCTACATACCATCTGGTCCCCATGCATATCCTGGTGAGCATGGTAGCTTGGGGTCCCCTTGGAAGTCCATCCTAGTGTATGGGTAGTCCTTGATAACTACTGGGATTTGGTGCCACTGTGTAAAAATCCCTAGTCGACTATGTTTCCCATGACATTGCCTCTTCCCCATATCATCATCTCCCACCACCTCCACATCCAAATATCCATGGATCCACCCACTATCTCGGATAATAACATGGAGGCACAATGTCAGTTCTCACTCAAAGAAAAGGAAACAATGAAGGGCTTGAACCTAAAATCACCTCCTCATTGACTAAAATGGTTCAACTATTGTTGAATTGTCATAAAAAATATGTGGGCCCACCTAAAGTAGGTCCCACCCAACACTTGCTCTATGACTATCATCTAACCACCCAACATCTTATGGGTCTCACTAGACCCTAGTACATATAAGACACCAACATTAAATTCTCATGTCTCCAAGCTAGTGATGTCTACCAAAGTATGGAGGACCCATGTGCATGTTCCCCATCCTTACAGTGGATGGATAGTATATCGACCATAGTGATGTATCATGGTTTCACAGATTGGATATCATAGATGAAACCCACTTTTGGGATTCCAATCATGAAGTAGACATTTGGAAGGGTAATATTTATCTACTCACCCTATATAATAAAGGCCCCCACATCAAACTCCTAATACTCTATGATCTTGGTTAGCAGTAGTCTCATCATCATTATCAGTGGGTTCTCCATGAATTTTAGTAACTCGTATCAAGCAAGACTATCCCTCACTAGCGGGGCATATTTGATATCTCCTATGACATCATCTGCATCCCTCTCCCTCCAATTTATTATCATCCTACATCACAATTTTTTCAACGTTAGTCACATACTTCCCCAAAAATATAAGGTGATCTGGTTGTGTTTTTCTCCTTGAAAAGTGCAACCTTAGTCATGCTTGGTTGGATGAAAAGTGCAACCTAGTCACACTTTTTCCTTAACCAAGTGTGGCCAAAGGTCATGCCAGTTTTTTCTTTTCACATGACCATGGTCTCAGGAAAATCCTAGAAAGGCATGACCATGGCCAAAACCCTCGATTGTTCTCCATGGTGTTCTCGAGGTCCAAATGAAAAAAATAAAGGATGAAAACAATGACTATGGAAAGATGACGAACCTACAAGTCATGGAATATAAATATGATGGATGGAATGAGAGTAATAAGTGTCTAAAGATATAGAACCCATATTCTCCTCCAATGGTAATCAATGAAAATAAAACCTAGGGATGTGGGGCCCACGCCTTTTATAATTGTTTTGACCCGAATTTCTTTCAACCCATGTGGGCTCATATGAACTCTACTTAATGTGCAATTCACATGGTTTTAATCCTCATTTTGTACTCTTCTTGATTATGATATTATTTTTATGTGGTCGATAACTTTTCCAGGAAACCCCTATTTTCCTTGTGTTTCATGCCCACGTGTAATTTAACCCTTTTTCACTATGATCAACGTTGTTTGTACATTTGGTTTTCTTTCCAAATGCATTGTTATGATTTCACATTTTTTGCATGTGTGCAGGTATTGGTTGCAATGGGAACCACTTATCTCTACATGTAACTATATCTTATAGGTATATTTATCCAAGTTGGAATATAGGTGATTTCCATCTACAAAACATATGTACATCATTTTGGTTTGATCCCTTGTTTTCATGTAGGAACCCCTCTATCTAGGTAAGTGGCTTAGCCCAACCACTATTGTGTTCTCCCTTTCCCTATATTAGAGCCTCCATTACATGGGTGTCATCTATAATCCCTATTTTCCATTGGGCACCCATGTTGTTGCAATCTACCTAGGAATTGAATTCCATTTAGTTTTAGGTATTTAAATTGCTTGAATATGTTTCTTCCTCATCACTCATTGGATTACCCCAAGACTCCCACATTGATGGTATTTTTTTGTTTCATGCTACACTTTCACAACCCCATCTCTTAATCCATATTGTAAAAGTTAGATTATTTTGTAGCCATTCATATCCCCTCAAGGAGATTCCCATCAGTGTCCTATTGATGTCAGTCTCTTCCATTTGTTATCACATGTTGTGTCACCCATGGAGTCTTACTAACATTATCCTCTCTTAGAGTCAACCTCAAATCCTTCATTCCCCCTTGGTGAGTATCCATCAGTTATCCTAGTTTTGTCCCTCCCCTGGTATTATCACAAGTCTCACACATGTTGCCAAGTTAGCCATGCCTTCGTGTTATAAATTAAGGAATTTTTATTCCCCCATTAAGTGACCCCCATATCCCCCTTTGGTTTCTTAGTCCCCTATTTTCCTCATTATCCAGTGTCATCCCCCATACTGCCAACAAGCTACCCTCATTTCCTTGTTGATAATAGATCTCCCTATGGTGACATCAACACCTTCAGGATATACCTAGTGGATCTTATAGAATAATTAACCTCTCCATAGAATCAATATCTTACTTAGGTCCTTAGATCTTGGTCTCATGAATACATTGGTCCACATTTCACTCAATTTGACCATCTAAGGCACTGGAGATACTCATCCCTATATTCAAGGGAGTAACATAGATTACGTAAATGATCCTTAAGTCTATTTTTAGCAGTTGAGGTAACATTCCTCCAAGTAGTATTTTTCCCTAATTCTAGGGTCCCACACTACATGTTTGACTTGTGGTGTGATTCTACGGAGTTAACTCCACTTATCAAGGATTACAAGTTCCCTCCTTGAGTACTTTAAGTAGATTCCTCACATGCATGAGTTGATCATCTAGTTGTTCCTTGATTTTAGGTTCCTAAAGCTATACTTGTCCACTTAGGTTAGTTATGAGGTTGTTATCTCATCTCTGGAAAACTTCATGTCTAATTAAAAGCATTAGAGATCTAGTTAATTCCTAACTAGGTTTTCATTCACTAGAGACCAATTCAAATTTCCTTCCTAAGTGATTCAAATTGCTTATATGTAATGATTGATTCATTGTTTTTAAATACAATGGAATAATGTGTTTGTTAAAGATCTGTTTCATCTCTTTTTTTTGTTAATGAATGTCATGATTTTTTCACTTAATTAATCATTTGCAAACTGTATTACTACTTGGTTTAGTTTCTAGAGTTTTTTCTCCAAAATATTAAATGGTATCCGAGTTGTAAGGATTATAAAGAAGTCAGTATACACAATTTGTAAGTTGAATACACGTTGTAGGTTCAAGATATTTTAGAGGAGATCATTAATTGAAATGGAGATTTCTCCCCAGTAAATGCTTGCCCCTTCAATTACTTTGAATGGAAATCAAGAATTCAAATTCTATTGCAAATGAAGGGACTCCACTGGATAACTGTGGGAACAAAGGTAGAGCCTAATTCAACTGAAGAAAAGTCAAATTACCTAAATAAAATGGATGAGGCCTTTAGATTCATATGTTACTTAGTATCTATGGATATCCTATATCACATTAAAATAGAAAAATACACAAATGGCATCTAGACCAAGTTGTTTAGCCTTTTTGGGAAGCAAGATAGGATGAGAGGCCACCAATTGGAGATTGAGATTGTCAATCTAATCCCTAGTAACTTTGAATTAGTCCAAGAATTCTTCACAAAATTTAAGTATATATTACTTCATCTCAATATGTGCACAATAGATAAAGAGAAGTAAAAGTTGTAATATACCTAAATGTATTACAATTATTATACATATTAGTTTATTTATTATTTATTAGGTTAATCATTAATTAGATAAAAATTACATAACATATCCATTAAATAAAAGACATGTAATTTCCCTATAGGCCATATATAACTCGACCATTATCATTGTATTCTTCATCATCAAATTATATAAAAAAATATTAAATATAAATATATTGAAAAATTTCTCTTTCATGTGGTATCAAATCTAGGTTTTCTCATTCTCTTTTCATTTCCCAATTTAAAATCGCCTTCCTTCCCAAATCATCTTCTCCATGCCTATCCTTCCTTCTCACACTCTATCATTCCTCTCATCTTCACTCATACATGTGCCTTACTCCATTTCACACTCTATTCCCATCTCCATTCCTCATCTCCCTATCCCCATTCCCTTCCCATCTCCTTGCACTCTATCCTCTTCCAATCCTGCACTCCCTCCTCGGTCATTCCCTCAAAATCCTAGTACACCATCCTATGCTTTCCCTACCCAATTCTCACAACCCCCCTGGCAGCACACTTATTCATTTAAAATTCACACCCCCCCTCTAAAATTCATGTCCACCCAAACTCTATCTCCTGAATACCTTCACACCCCTTCACATTTTGTTGTTTACTCCCTTCAGTTTAATCCACTCTACAAATCATTCACTCCACTCCCCTCACTCCATAGCACCTCACACTATTGTGACCCCTCCATATTTTCTACATTCTCATGACCTGCATCCCTTCACCCTCACTCCCCTTGTTATCCTACCTTGCACCCTCACAACCTATATCATGCTTCCTACCTCCTCTCCTAGCATCCCATGCTCTCCCTAATCTCCCACACCCTAACCCCTCCCCATAGCACCCATGTCTAGAAATCGATCGCATCCTAATTCATCACTCTACACTCTCCCTCCCACAGTCTTTCCACACTTCTATTCCTTCCATGTCTCATCTCCCTCATGTTGCACCATTCTTCTCTCTACCTTCATTCTCCTTCTTCCATACTCTGCCATCCTATAATTGTGCCCATTGCTTTCACCCTCACACTACACACTTGTCATTCCGAACCCCTCCCACACCCATGCACCTCCACCATTTCCACGATCCACTTGTTCTTGCGCATGTCCATCCTATCCACAAGCCACACCCTCTCGACCCTCTCCCACAAACCACACTGACCCATCCCTTTGATGCTCACTTCATCCACTTCAGATGCCTTGCTCCATGCCCTCCTGCCCACTACCACTTCTTTCTCCATCTTTTCAAAAAATATAATAATAATAATAATAATAATAATATTGTTATAATATTTTAAATTTAAAAATAACAATAATAATATTACTATAAATAATAATAATAATAATATTTTAAAATTATCCTAAAAATTATTATTATTGTTAAATTATTTAATAAAAATAATTATCATTAACCTGGGCTATTATTAAATATATATGAATAATAACAATATTATTATTAATTTTTAATAATTGTTATTATTATCCTTATTAATCTTTTAATAGTTAGTTTTATTTATAAAATTCAAGTTTTTAATATTGTTATTAATTGAATTACCATGACTTTTGAATTTCATGAAACTATTAATGGTCTTCATGAAAGACTTAGAAAGAATTAAGAACATGAAAACATAAATAAAAAGAGATGTTGAAGAAACACTAAGAGTGTTACTAAAAAGTGTGTTAATACAACTACAAGAGGAAGAATATAATAATAATGTTGATAATGAAAGTGTGGATGCACATGATTTAGATTATAGTGATGCAAGGGATATCCCACTCCTTAAAGGAGAAGTCATTGTCTTTGAATTCTCAAGTGAGATGGAGCAAGAAGAAACATTGAATGATAATGATGATATCAATCAAGAGGGAAAAAAAGAAAGCAAAAAGGATAACTAAGAAACTGGTCAAGAACCAAATCAAGGAAAAATGATTGATGAAAATAATGTCAAGGAAGATAGTAAAGACATCATAGTAAAATTAAGTGATCATGAGGATAAAAAATATTTCATGGCAGAGCATCTAAACCCTCATTATGAGATAGGGTAGTTCAAAATTACTACTACACCCAGTATATAAGGAAAATATCGATCACCTCTTTTTATTCCCCCTCGCCAAAGGATCGCTACTACATCTAGGATAGAAGAAAAACAAAAATCTTATCGATCGTCTACTTATATTCCACCTCACCAAAGGATCCTGCTACCAAATAAAGGAAAGATAAGAACCGATGTTTCAAATACAATACTCAGAATGTGATGCAAGGTCATAAAAATGCATATTTACCATAAATTAATAAAGATTATGTCACTCATGTGTGCAAATCCATACAAGGAACATAAATGAGTTGCATAAATGGTCCAAGCACTTCTAATTTTATGGATATAAACACTTTTCATCTCCCAATGTGCAAATAAAACATGAATACTAACTCTTCCATATTCAATTCAGATGTCACAGTTTACACCACTGTAAAATCTATAAAAATTACTACTACACCCAAGACATAAGGAAAATATAAACCACCTCCCTATATTCCCCCTCACTGAAGGATTACTACTACATATAGGAGAAAAGAAAAACAAATATATTATCGATCGACTACATATATTACCCCTCACCAAAGGATCACTCCATCAAATACAAGGAAGGATAAGAACCGGTGTTTCAAATACAATACTCAAATGTGATGCCATGTCAAAAAAATCATATGTACCATATATTAATAAAGATGATGTCACTCATGTGTGCATATTCATACACGAAACACAAATGAGTTGCATAAATATTCCAATAACTTCTAATTTTAAGGATATAAACACTTATCATATCCCAACGTGGAAATCAAACAAAAATACTAACTCTGCCATATTCAATTTAGACGTGATAGTCTACACAATTGTAAAATCTATAAAAAAAATCTGGTGAAATTCCAAAGCAAAGATGATCCCAATTTGAAGACAAGGCCATTATAAGGAAGATGATAGCAATGGAAAAGGAAATAAATATGTAGAGGACAAGAATCAAATCCAGAGTGTGGATAATCAAGGTGAGTCAAGAGAAGAGTTGGTTGAGAATAACAATAACAAAAATAAATATATATATGCACTAGACATGGATAAACATGATGTCGATAATTATTGTAAAGAAGATGAAGATCTCCAAAATTATAATGATGAAGCACAAAATTG
>LPNX010852029.1:642288-693135 GCA_001517045.1 Pseudotsuga menziesii | reverse complement strand
TTCTGTAGCCATAGTCACCCTATAGAGGCCTTTCGCTCTCAACAATATCTCCATCTCTTCTTTCCATTCAAAATAGTTGAAGGGAGTGAGGATAGTTTTTTGTGAATCCATAGCTTTAGAAAATCTATCCCGGCTATCAGTAGAAGGCTCCCAGTCTTGATGTCGAACCTGCAAAACAATTTTTAGAGGAGAGTAACAACCTACAATGGCTCTAATACCATGTAGAAATTCAGGCCTGCAGTATATTAATTTCACCCACAACAATTAACAATTGATCATGCAAAATTATCAACAATGGAGACTGAATATGGAGCTGTAACACAAAATTATATTAACTGAGTGTACAATAGCCAACCCTGTAATAACATAGGCTGCTGAATATATAGAATACATGAGCAAATTGAATGCTAAGGAAGCATCCAAATCTAGCATAAAGCAGGATTACCCAAAATAGGCAAATCCCCCATAGGTGTAAAAAGCTGATCCCAAATCTATCAAGGACCCCACAAATTAGCAAGGGCACATGGGCAAGCTAAAGAGTGGTCAAATGGAAGCTCATACATGCTTTTTCATGGAGGAAAGAGTGGAGGAGGAAGAGGCAACAAAGCTAATTCACCTCACCTAGTCTTGCTTTCCTATGTGCCTTAAAACACTGAAAAAGCAGGCAATAAAGCAGAAAAAGTAGAAGGGCGCCTAGGAGGCCAGGAATAAAGTAGATTTGATTCCCAGGACTTTCCCAAGTGCTCCATGAGTCAATAATGGCAAGTTTGACCTCTATGGATAGGCAATTGACAACTTGCACATGGTGGGACTCATGGACTAGGCAAATAAGACAAAATAAATGAAATAATGTCTAAGTGGGTAAATACTATGGGTTGATTATTCTAACAAAAATATTGATGAATATGAATATGATACCAATAATGATTGTGAATGTGAAAATATAAAAGAATATAATGATGAAATAAAGGCAATATAAATAAATCTGATGATGGGGAAGTTATTTATATTAAAAAGGATGCGTTGCAAACCAAGATTTTGATTACTTAAGCAATGTCGAATTGTCCTCCTTTCCATGTGTCCCTGTTAAAAATTCTTCCTAGTTGTGGTCAACACTGCGAATCCAATTCCTTTGAGATGCGTCCTCCCTGGGGAAAGCATCCTTGTGAGAATCTCTAGCTACATATTCATTATGTTTTTATCTATGGAAGCTTATGCACACCTTGCATGGAGAAATATGAATGGAATTGTGAAAATTTGTTTCAAGAATTATTGAATCATGGTATTATTATTCAAGATAGACAATTGAACAAGGTTTGTTTGTCAAGAAGTATCTCATCAAGTTCAATAACCTCCTTGAAGTCGCAATCAATTAAGAAAATACAGAGCTTAAATCAAGCATTCTTCTTTTATCCAAACTTTGAGGATGAATCTTGTCAAGGAGGGATGACTTGTAATATACCTAAATGTTTATTACAATTATTATACATATTAGTTTATTTATTATTTATTAAGTTAATCATTAACTCATTAAATATTATATGGCATGTCTATTAGATAAAATACATGTCCTTTCCTATCGTCCATATATAATCATCCAATTATATTATTGTATTATTCATCATTAAATTATATAAAATGTTATTAAATATACATATATTGAAAGAGTTATATTTCAAAAGCACAACAAGGTAGGAGGTAGACCATAAGATGACAATGTACATGCGCTTGTATCAATTTCTATTTTAACTACATCCTCATGGATCCTAGACTCTGAATATTCCAATCACATGGATTCATAAAGGACATGTTTTCTTCAATAGATCCATGCACCATCCCTACCACCCATGCAAATGCACTAGTTTAGACCATCCATTCAACTAATAAATAATCTTTAACAGATCTATATGAACAGGTGATTAATATAATTTTCAATGTATTGGAAAACTTATTAAGGGAGAACTTATCACAAATCAAGTTCTTATTGATGAAGATCTTAAAATTGTTTCTTCAATTACCTCAGTTTTTACATCTTTTTCTCCAAAATTTTACAAAGTTCCTCATAAAGGATTCAAAGGCATTCCTCGATTTGAAACTTGGAGTGGTAAAGAACTAGTATCCAAGAAATTCAAATGTTGAATTTATCTTATTACTGAGAGTGGGGGTGAATTAGTAATAGCACAGATATATCTATTATTTCACTTTAACATATTTTCACCAATTAAAAATTTTCAACAACAACGATAACAAATACAACAATGCACAAATATATGAGAATAATTGTATATCTATAAATATATAAGAATGATTACATCATTGGGAGAATGCAATTTCCAAACATGAGCACCCACTCATTTCAAGTGTTGATGTGATCCTTGTTGTAATCTCACAGATCACATAAGGTTACCAATAATACATACTAAAATATACATAAATATAAACAGAGACACAAGACAAGAACATATAGGATTAAAACAGATTATCTTAGTATAGTGAGTCCATACAATGCAAAGAACTGAACTGAGTTCTCATTTGGATCAACAGCTTAATATATACAATTTACAGACAGTTACAACATAACTACCTATTGGTTCAGTGAACCGACGCGACTTTTAGATAGCCGACCTAATGTTTTAGTTTAGTCGGCCGACTGACTTAGTCGGTTGATCGACTAAGTCAGCCCATCGACTTAGTCGGTTGATCGACTAAGTCGGTCCTCGTTCAAGTCGACTTTGTTGACTTGCTCCTTCTACATATCCCCCATGAACAAAACGTTTCTTCGTCCTGAAGAAATAGGGAGGTACAAAAAATAGGTTCGGTTGGTCCTTCAAAAACTTTATTGTGGCGGAATGTGCAGATGGATGGTTGGTCTTTTCTGGACACAGACCTCAACAATGGCCGGAGCTGTGATGGCAAGGTGATGTTGGAAATCTGTCCAGCTCTGCAAATATTTCTAGATGTCGGTGGTTAATGTGGTCAAGCTTGACAGTATCGACATCTTTTCCGAGATGGGGATTTCCATGATCTTTTCCATGTTGGGGCCCAGGAACTGGTTCTGCTCTTCTGCTGTGTCGATGAGTCGTTTCATCTGTGGGCAGATGATGTCGACTTTCTCTAAGTTGGGAAGAACTTGTTGCACCCACTAATGTGCTTCCTGTTCCAGTTTCTGCAGTTTGTTGGTTTCCAGCACTATCTGTTCTTCTATCGTTGGTCTAAGTGCTGCCTCCGTGGTCTTCCTGCTCTCCAAATCCTGAATGCCTTGACTAGTCTGACGTGTCTACTAATAGACCTGGCCATAGTGAGTAGGCCAGTCTCTTAGGAATTCTTCAGTGACGACAGACTCCTCCATATGGTCTTGTAGCACTTTGTATGCTTCTGAGAATGCAGTGTGCTATGCCAGTAGCAGTTGGGCAGTCTCCTCCTTCTGTTCCTCCTTAGTTTCCTAGAGACGTACCTGGATGGTCGACACCATGCTCTCAAAGAGCTGATATGCTCTTTCAAGTGGTCTATCTATGTCATCTTCAATAGGGCCTGGTATGATGGATTGAGCTAAAGTCCTGCATTTGCTGAGAAACTCAACCTGTTCTGTATTTTTGTTTATTAGTTCTTTGGTTCTTCACTCAGTCCTTGTCTTTGCTTCTTTGGCTAGGGTTTTGAGGAGTTGGCCTACCTTTGTGTTGGTCAAGGAGCTTGGATCTCTTAAGCTAATCCGAAGGCTGGGAGTTTTTGCATGATGCTCCTTCCTCTTCTTGTGCTTTTCTGCCTCTGTCTCCTGTGTACCTGCAACAGTTGAGGGGGAGCCTTTGGTTTGCGGGATGGAATTCGATGGTTTTTCTGGCTGGAAAGGTGGTATGACCACCTTCGGCTGTGTGGATGGAGTTGGTTGTGATAGGTTTGGCTATGAATAAAGGGGTGGTGGGGGTGGTGGGGATGGTGGTGGCAGTGGTGATGGAGTGGGGGAATGGTTGGGGGTAATGGGTTTGGGGGAAGTGCAATGTGGACTTTCGTCGGGAGTTATGTCTGCTTCCGGTGGTGTAGTGGTGGGTGGGTCGGCCTGGGGTTCGGGGTCGATTGGTTCGATGGTAGACCGCACTTGGCTAATCATGTCTTATTCTTGGTCGGTTTGTCATGTGAAGGTCGATGCCAGGTATGCAAATACTGTGGGTCGTGTTCTACTACCTGTATAGAGAGGGGCCTGGGTGGAAATTTTCTGGGCCGACTGAAACAGCTCAGGCAGTGTCTCGAAGAAATATTTTAGCTTGGTGTCTTTGTCAAACTTTGCTTTGACTGTCTCTGGTATCGCACTTTTGTATAAGTCTAGGGTACTGATCGAGTGTTGTGCCAGTGCTTGCTCCTCGACTACTGGTGTCAGTGATGGAGGTGGAGGGGTCGACTCAAGATCGATGACGTTTTCAGGCATCGGCATTGTTTTTGCCTTCTTTGGTCGACCTTCAGGGCCTCTTGCTTCGAGAAACCATCGAAAGTAAGTTTCAACTGGTACTTTGTTTGCGATGGCATCCTCTATAATGTCAAGGGCCGCAACTGCTAGTTCATCTTCATCATCGGATGATTCAGCAATGATAAGCTTGCGCTTACCTTTGCCTTGTTGTTCTTTTTGTGCTCTGATTTTCTTCCTGGCTGCTGCTATCTCAATGGCTAGTTTCTTAATGATGCCTCTTGACACAACATACTCAAGGTTTTCGAGGTCAACTTCACCCACTGGCTCTTGAGTCGGAACGACACTTTCCTGGAATTGGAGGAGTTGTTTGCTGCTGTTGTTGTGGCTTTTGTTCCGTCGGCTGTGGGTCGGCTCTTTTTGCAGTCGGAGGCTTGATAGTTATTTGCACCCATCCAGTGGGCTCGACCGGTATGTCCTCCGACACAAATGTAATAATGTAGAGGTTGAGCTCATAGTATTCCTCTTTTTCTTGGTCGGTGAGTGGGTCCTCAATTGAGAAGTCGACCTATTTGACTGCTCCTAGAACCGGTATTTTTGTCTTAGCATGTCGAGACAATTCCTGGAATATTTGGTCGACAGTCGGGTAGTAGTCGAGGGATTTGGTGTTGGAGGCCTTGCCCTGCATATACCACACCGAGGTATGGTTGAGCTCCAATTGTATGTGGAAGTTCACTGGTATATTTCGTCATATGTTTTGAGGCACCCTCCATGTAGTTGTGCGAACTTTCAACTGTTGGAACCGGTTTTCTAGAAACACTTTCCCCTGTCCTAGCTCATGCAGGGTTCCTTTCTAGGAAAAGAGTTTGAACCTGTACATGTCGAACCTTTACTGTTCCTGGAAGACTGGGCTTCCTTCTGGACAGATGTGGTACATAACGATCCAGAGGATAAGGGAGGGGAACTTGATGATTCCTCCTGTCTCTTGGCATCGTTTGCAGATGGTTTTGATCATGTCGGCAACATAATCTCCCCATCTGTAGAGTCGATCGTCAATGGCAATAGTGTCGACAAACTCCAGCATTTCTAGTTTGAGGTCGCTGCCTCGACCTACCAATGTAAGTGTGATTGCGTTTATTTTGGCCACAATATGTGGCGTACGAGTTGTGATTTTCCTGATCATCAACCCTTTGGAGTTTTTCCTGGATGTCAATCCCATAAATTCTTTGACCGGTCCTTCCTTGATTCCAATTGGTACAGGGTTTCCTGTGTTAGACAGGCCAGTGAGTTTGGAGATGACATCCCTGGCAATGTCGATCAGCTCATCAAAGTAGAACTGACCATTGTGGTATCGACTGATAATGAATTTTACAGCAGCTTCTTTTGTCCCACCAAATCTTGCCATTAGCAGTGCGTTGGCGTACCCAAAGATGGTGTTGCGTCAGACTTTTTCGGTTGCTTGAGTCATTTTCTTGTCAACAAAGGCCCATTCTTGAATCTCGACCCATAGTTTCTGCCATGGGCCCTCCCGAACTTTGGCTTTTTTGATGTTCTTTAGTCTATGGAGCAAAGGTGTATCCGCAGCTTGGATCTCTTTCGCCTTGGTCGATGCTCTGGTCTGTTTGGGGGACATTATGTTGGATTGGTCGAGGTTACTATAGGGTGCTTGGTTTTTGGTCGACTGAGTGTGCGAATGCTCTGTGTGTAAAGGGTGTGGTGAATGAACCTTCGACGGTCCAGTATTTATAGGAGATGGTGTGGTTGTGTGTGGTAATGGATGTATTAATGGCGGACTTGACATTCCACCTGTAATACACGAGTGTGAACTAATGGTGAATTGCTTTCAGTGCTTGAGGTCATAAATGCGTGATTGGACTTTCGAGGTCATCGGCCAGTGTCGATGCTGAGAATGGTCGACCAGAATGGCCGATGAAGATGGTCGAAAATGATGATGTTGGTTGTTGGAGTGGGGATTTCCTGTCATGGTGTTGTGTCTGCGGTATTATNTTTTTGGAATTTTTAGCTTTTTATGGTTTTTGGTTGCTGGTTATGGTCGTTATATATATATATATATATATATATATATATATATATATATATTTGTAACGTTTTAGTCGGGCTCCATTAACGAGCTTCTGAAATACTAGGCCCTGCATCATTTTTAGTCGGACTGAACCATTGGGGTGTATCTCTTCGACAACGTAAGGTCCCATCCATTCTGTGTGGAGTTTCTTATGTTTTCTTTTGACTCGACTATTGTAGAGTAACGCAAGGTCGTCGACCGATAGGTTTTTGTATTTGATATTGCGGTCATGCCATACTTTCTATTGTTGCTTCTGAATTTCTTGGTGTTGTATAGCCATGAGTCTGTGTTATTCTAGTTTGCTGAGTTGAAATAGTCAGTTCTTTCTTGCATGTTCAACATCGACATGTAGTAGTTGTGCAATAATAGGTGTCTGCTGTCGAAAATGTAATGGAACGACTGCTTCTTCTCCGTAGACTAGTCGAAAGGGTGTTTGGTTGGTCGACCATTTATAGGCTATCCTGTATGCCCATAAGACTACAGGGATTTTCTCGTCCCAGTCGTCCTTGTCAGTATTGCATATTTTGGTTAACCCTTTTGTTAATGTTTTATTGAAAGATTCAATCACTCCATTCGAATGAGGATGATATGCTGTACTCCGTCGGTGGTTAATGTGGAATTGGTAGGTCAAGTTTTTGATAGTTTTGTTGATAAAGTGTGTCCCTTGGTCACTGATCAATGTTAGTGGGAATCCGAATCTAGTGATGATATTTTCATAGATAAACTTAGCGGCTACCTCACTCGAACTTGTATCGACGGGTTCATCTTCTGCCCATTTAGTGACATATTCTACGGCAATGATAATATATCTTGCACCTGATCTTTTGGCTGGGATAGGAAATGGTCCTATGAAGTCTATAGCCCAAATTTCGAATGTGAGACTAGGGTTTACTGATATCAAGGGCATTTCTATGCTCGGTAGAGGTCAACCAAGTCGTTGACATCTGTCACATTGACTAACAAAACTTTTGCAATCTCTGTGGAGCGTCGGCCACCATAATCCTGACTGTTGGATTTTGTTTGCAGTTGTGTCTACTTCGAAATGTCCTCCTGCAAGTCCATAGTGTGCTTCATGCATGATTTGGTCACATTAATGTTCAAGTACACACCTTCTTAGGATGTCATCGAATCCCATTTTGTATAAAAATCCATTGATGAGGCTGTAGGGTGTGGCCTTCATAGCTAAGATTTGTTTTTTCTTGGTGTTCATACCTTCTGGTGCCTGTCTGGTTTCTAGGAACTGAGCTATTTCTTCTAGTTCTTCTGGCACTGCTTCTATGCGAAATAAATGTACATCAGGTAAGTCATCATCGACTCCAATCGGTTCCTCTCCTGTGTCTATGCGGGATAGATGGTTGGGCCTGACATTTAACTTTCTTGGTCAGACAACGACTTCGAACTCAAATTCTTGGAAGAGAAGTAGCCATCGACAAATCCTCCCATGATGGAGTGGTTTATTGACAAGGTACTTCAGGGCTTGGTGGTCGGTATAGAATGTGAAGGGGTTGGCTAAGAGGTAATGTCGATACTTTTGGAGGGCAAAGACCATACCTAGGGCTTCTCTCTCTGTAGTCGAATAGTTTCTTTCCGCCTTATTTAATTTTCAACTGCTGTAAGCTATAGGGTAATCCATCCCATCATCTCCTGGTTGAGTTAGGATTGATCCTATTGCTATTCCTGAGGCGTCGATATGCACATGGAATTTGGTCGACCAGTTTGGAAATTTTAGGATGGGGGCTTCAACTAGTTTTCTTTTCAATTTGTCGAAAGAGATCTGGCATTCCTCTGTCCACTTAAACTCCTGATATTCCTTTAGTAGTTCTTCCAGAAGATAGGTCATATCCGAATAATGTCTGATGAACTTTCTATAATATCCTGTATGGCCAAGTAACACCCTGACTTGTTTGGGGTTTACTGGTGGTTTCAGGTCGAGGATAATTTTAATCTTTGCAAATTTGACCTTGATACCATCTTTACAGACAATATGCCCTAAGAGTATGCCTATGGGAGTCATAAATATACATTTCTTAATGTTCAGGGAGAGTTGAATCTGTCGACATCTCTCCATTATAAGTTTGAGCCATTTGTAGTGGTCTTTTAAGGTGGATTATATTGTCCAGTCGTCGAAGTATACTGCCATGGTCTTATATATATACTCTTGGAATGTTTTGACAACAATTCGAGAAAACACTGTAGGGGCATTTTTTAAACCAAAAGGCATAACTCTGTAAGCAAAGGAACCAAATTCACACACAAATGTTGTCTTCTTTTGATCTTCTTTAGCTATTGGTACTTGGTTATAGCCTCAGAATCCATCTGTAAATGAGTAGCGTTCATGTCCTGCAACTTCATTCAAGATTTCATCAGCATAAGGGGTTGGGAATGGGTCTGTCAGTGTTACTTTGTTGAGTTCCCTAAAGTCGACACAAATTCTTAACCTTGTCGGGTCATGTTTCTTGGGCTGTACAACCATTGGACTTGCCCATTCCGACTGGTCAATAGGGTAAATGATCCCTGCTGCTAACATGTTATCAATTTCCTTTTTAACTATTTCCTTGTACTTGTGAGCTAGTATATAAGGTCTTTTCTTAACAGGTCGAACATCAGGTTTAGTATCAATTTTCATTTCTCTCATTTCCTGTACTAAGCCTTTTAGGTCTTTATAGTCCCTGGCAAAGACGTCTTGGAACTCTATTAGTAAGTTCAGTATCTCTATGGTCTGTTGTTCGTTCCAGTATTCACCAATTTTTGCTAGTTTTAGTCGATCGTCGTTTGAAATGTCGACCTCTTTAGTTTTCACTTTGGTGTCTAGCCACTTTGGTGCTTTAGCTTCATTAATTGGATGACTTCCTTCTTTGAACTATGAGAATGTGGCAGGAAAGTCGGCTGCAGTAATTCTGTCAATATCTTGTTTGTCGGTTGTCGCGACTTTCAGGATCGAGTTGATAGGTTTTGTTGTTTCAACGTGGTTAGATTTCCATCTGAAGCTCTTGCCTTCTGTGTGTTCATTTTCTAATTGTAAACAGGTCGACTGTGGTTTTGACCATATTTGTAGATTCTTACAGTCCTTGATCTGTCGGTGGTCCTGGGAGGGTTGTTTTATGGTCAGTTGGATAAACTGTTTGATTTGCTGTGCTGTCTCAGCTAGATTTTCATTTTGAGGTATGAAATTGAAGTATTTAATAATTTTCCCTGAGTTCATGCCAAAAGAAGGTTTCAACTCTAGCTTCCTCCATCTTATACCATTTATTTGGCAAGTCAGCTAGGGTTGAAGGGAACAAATGTGGCTAGGCTCGCTCGTCCTTGCATCCAAGTCTTCTCCACTCCATTTCACAAGTCTTGATATGTTCTTCTAGGTTTTGACCTTGGGTAAAGATAGGAATCTAGGATTTCTGGGTTAACTTCTTTCCACCAAACTGCTCAACAAAGTAAGTCGAAGCAGTTGTCCAGGTCTGTAGTTTTATCTGATGGGTGTCCCACCATCTAGCTACTTGACCTGTAAATGTTTCAACTAAGCTTTGAAGTCGGCCATGTTCACCAATATTTTTAGATACTTATTTGACGTGCATGACTGGTGATTCCCTTTCCTTATACCTGGGTAGTTGTGTAGTGTTTAATTTGGTTGGTTGTAAGGTAGGGCATTCCCTTATTTTCTTTTTAAAGATTTTTGGGGATAATTGATACTATGAAGCACTGTCGGGTAGGTTTTTTGTGTACTTTTTGTATATTCCAGCACCCTCTTGCTTGTGTTTCATAATTTTCAATATCCCAGTCATACAATTCAGCATCTGAGTTATAACCAATTGAGTCTTGGTTACCTAAGTTAAGTTCTCCATGGATGTTTGGTTCTGTGTAGTCTGCATCGTTGTGGATCTGGTAAAGTTGTCTGACATCGACTTCCTCATCAATTGGTTTAGTCCAAGGCTCTCCTTGGGATGGATGAATGGATACAATGACTTTTTGACCATTCCCTTTTAACTTGATTCATTCCTTGTCTAAGGATATGGATGCTTTCATCTTTCTTCCCCAAGGTCGACCGACTAGTGCTGGGAAGGAGCTAGATCCTTCTTTTGGGTCAATAATTTCAAAATCAACCTTGGTCGAGATTCCTTTGATGATCGTGTCGATATTTTTCCAAACCCCAATGGGTTTAATTAGGCCTTGGTCAGCGAGTTTCAAGTAAATGCCTGACTCGTAGAGTCGAGGTCTGCCCATCTGTTCCCAAGTATCCCGAGTCATGATATTCACTTGTGACCCGAAGTCGAGCACTACTTGTCGGACGTGGTAACCTTCGATTTCCAGGTCGACAAGTGGGTCAGCATCACTTTTGTCTTTTTGGTTCAAGCTGCAGATGTTTTTTGTTTGTTTTTCAAGGTTGGTACCTTTTATTTCATGCAATAAGTCAATGAGTTGAGATACTGATTTGTCTGTTTGAGTGAGTTGGATTAATTGATGTATTGTGTTGGGTCGACTGTTAATGATGTCTTCTTGTCGTGCAATGCTGTGAAATATATGAGTTTCTTCTTGATATGTTTGTTTTTCCCTCATAGGGTCGGGATAAACATTTGTGTGTCTGTAATATTACTAATTTGAGGGTTATCAAGTCCTGTTTTTGTGCCTTGTCGAGTTACAATATGTAAATTTTTAGTAGTTATTACATCATGCTTTTGCACACAAGACAAGACATTAACATTTTTCTTGGTATTAATTTTTTCTAACATAGTAGGGCAATCCTCAAGTGAGTGATCGCCTACTCCACAGTGGGTACAGAATTTGAGATCAGTCCTGTCCTTGTATGGACAGTGTGCATACCGGTGACCTTATTTGTAACATATGAAGCACTGGGTGGGTCAACGCGGTCATATGTCATGATTCCCAGGGAATCGACCTCTTCCTCCATAACCTTGGCATCGATTATCATACTGACGCTCATATCGTCGGCCGTCGTATCTTTTTCCATTCTGATCATTAGGTGGATTGTTTTGCTCATTATGCTGCGCCACTGCATTTGTTTGGTATACCGCATGATAGTTCTGTCGGTTCTTTAGGTTTAACTGACAGTCGATGGTGTTGTGACTTTTGGTTTCACAGATGGCGCACCAGGAAGCCTTGACCTTTTTAATTTTAAACAGGTAGTCTGCTGTAGAGTGGTCTCCATGTTCCTAGAAAATGTCACAAAAGGATTTGGTCTGTACAAAGCGGACGTCTTGTCGGCTATATTCTTGTCAACAGTTATCTTTCAAGTGGCCGTTTGTTGAGCACTTGGTGCTCCAGATCTCCTGATTCTTGAGGCTGAGATCCTTCAGAGACTTCTGTACATTCTTGAGCTGTTTTTCCAGTCTATGGTCTGTGGGGTATGCGGGTATATCTTCGTCCATTTCAACCTGAAGAGATTTTGTTAGCGCATCCTTGTATGTTTTGAACGTCTCCAGACTAATATGTCGGCATACCTTTTGCGATAGTCCTATAAGAAACCATTGAATTAGTAACTGTTCATTGATAATGTAATCCAATTGGCTCAGTAAATCTTTCCACTGCTTGTCATAGCCGCAAATGGATTCTCCTAGCTTTTGTGAAGTGGTTTTAAGTTTCTTCACGGCTAGGTGCTTAGTGTCTGGCGTCTTAAAGAATGACAGGAATTGCGCCTTAATCTCAGCTTTTGTCGCTCTGGGTTGTCTCTCCGAAAAGGTCATGTACCACGTCAATGCCCTTTTCCTTAAGGCTCCTACGAACTGTGCCATTTTTTGATCTTCATCTGTAACCTGGTTGGCTTCCCAGGTCGACTCGCAGACAAACCAATGTCGTCGGGGGTCTTCGTCTCCCTCATAAAGAGGAATGTGATCCGATCCGTGACCCATGTCGGAATCACTTTCACTGCTCTCAGAAGTTGGTGGTGGTGGAGGTGGGGTTGGTGATGAGGGTGGTAGGGTTATTGGTGTATGCATTCCTGTGGAATTCTGGTCAACGAAACTTGCGCTCCCATCGGTCGTCGAGTCTTCGTCGACTTGCAGTCGGTTGATGTCAACTTGTTCTATTGATGGTCCACTGCAACTTTTTTTTCGCAGGTCTAATTGTCCGATTTCTTCTAAAGTTGTACTTGGCGGGGGGGGGGGGGGGGCCCCTTCATGTGTCAGTAAGAGCAAGTGGATACTTCGGAGGGAGGCTATCACTTAGAACATCACCTAATTCCCTTCCACCGGTCGACGTATAATAAGATGTCGTGCAGGGTTCATTTCGTTTCCTAGTGGGATCCATATACTAAAGTCACCAGCTCGTAGTCGGAGATCATCTTCAACAATAGTCTGTATTCAATTATGTGGATTCAATGGGGAAAGGGTTGTTCCTTCACTGGCTGCTCTATCCACACTTCTTCCTCCTTAGGGGACGCCTCTTGCTCCACACCCTCTTCACATCAGTCATGACCCAACTCTGGTGGATTCTCTTCACGGTCATTCTCCCTAGGGTTTTGTCCTCTGTGCATCCCTATGGCTCTTTCACGTCTTGCTTCCCTTCTCTAGTGTCTCTCATCCCTTTCTATTTTCTGAGTGTCCGACATATTTTCGTAGGGTACTATTTTCTTGAGGTCCTCTTCGGTTGACTTCTCATTACTGGTGACTGATATCATATTTTAGTCGACTAGGATCTATTATGCTCTATCTTCGACACATGACCAGCTATCCCCCCATAGCCTACCTGATGCTTTTAGAAATCCCAGATAGTTCGGTCTATTTTCTTAGGAATTATTCCCACTCCCTTTCTGCAATGAATTTTTCCCACTTCCTCTGCTTCTCCACCCAGTTAGAGTTTGTTGGTTGTTCGTGAAGTGATGAACGAGGTTCGACGATATGTGCTACTCCTTTCTCAATCAAGAATTTAAACAGCAAGGTTGGTAGGGAACACAAAAATTGGTCAGTGAAATCTTTGTAAAATTTCTCTTTGACAGTTTCCACTGAAGTTCTGTCTTCAACTTCCTGCTCCTCATAGAAGTCGTCAGCGATTTTCTCAAACCACTACGACAAATTTGTTCGGCCTCCTCGTATCTGTTTTTCCAGCAACTGTTGTTCTTTAGTTGCATCCATATTTCTCATCCAGGAGTTGCTTCAAGAGTTGGGGCACTGATTCGACAAAATTTTCATGTGTTTCTGTAAAAAATCTCTCTTTTGCTTCAGCGACTGTTAATATGTTCCTTCTTGTGTAATTTTGCAAATAGTTTGCAATTTTACACTCCCACCAGTCCTTGATCTCCTTCTCTGGTATCATATGTGAGCATATACTTCAGTCATGTACTACCGGCAACAGAACCAATGTTGTAATATCACAGATCACATAAGGTTACCAATAATACATACTAAAATATACTTAAATATAAACAAAGACAAGAGACAAGAACATATAGGATTAAAACAGATTATCTTATTATAGTGAGTCCATACAATGCAGAGAACTAAACTGAGTTCTTGTTTGGCTCAACAGCCTAATATGTACAATTTAGATAGCCAACCTAATCTTTTAGTTTAGTTGGTCGACCGACTTAGTCGGCTGATCGATTAAGTCGGCCCATTGACTTAGTCGGTTGATCGACTAAGTCGGTCCTCGTTCAAGTCGACTTTGTCGACTTGCTCCTTCTACAATCCTCAAGTACAATTTGTTGGTTTTTGCCACCAACCTGCAACAACTTCAATATGCATGAGCACTAACTCATGAACTTCAGACACCAACCTAAGCAAATATATGCTTGACTACTCAAATTGTGACTTGTAGAAATCAAGCTTAGACCTGTGTATAAATGAAATCTATGATTGTGGAAGCATTGACTTCCAAATTATATTATCTAGATCTGACTAGAAGGAGGCTCCAACTGTGGAAATTGAACCCAGTGATAGAACAATTACACTCACAACAATTATCAATTGTACATGCAAAATCACTCACAAAAGAGACTGAATATGGAGCTAAACACTAAACTGTATTGAATAAGTGTACAATAGCCAACCCTGTGAAGTCATAGGCTACCACAATAAATAGTTACATGAAGGATTCGAATGCATGAAGAGGCAATTCAAATCTAGTCAAAATCAGGCTTACTAAATCTAAGCAAATCCCCCATAGGTGCATAAAGAAGTTTCCAAAACTGTCAAGGAGGTCATGAATTGGAAAAATCAATTAGGAAAGCTAAAAGGTAATGGAAGGACAACTCATACATGCTTTTCATAGGAGAAAAGAGTGGAGCATGTGGAGGACAAAAAACTAGTTAACCTCACCTAGTCAAACTTTCCTAATTTCCTTAAAGCACTGAAAAAGCAGGCAATAAAGCAGAAAAAGAAGAAGGGCACTTAGGAGGCCAGGAATAAAGTAGATTTGATTCCAAGAAGTTTCCCAAGCGCTCCATGCCATCAAAATTAGCAAGTTTGACAACTATGGATGTGTAGATGACAACTTGCATAAGGTGGAACATGGAAACTAGGCTAATAAGACAAAAATGGATTAATTAATGTCCAAGGTAGCTAACTATGGGTTGATTATTCTAACACCCCCCCTTAAGCCTGACTTATAAGTAATATATTAGAAAATTATTGGGCCTAGCAACAAGGCTTAGCCACCCTTTACATACTGCATGTCCATTTAACCAAGTGTTGAGGCCTGGAAAATTGCAGGCGACAATAGAAAGGGATTCTCCCCAGTCAACGTTCCCAACTAGCCCGTTGAATGTTTGGTATAGGGAATCTGTCCGATTTGCGGTCTGGCTACCGTATGTCAAATAACAAAACAAAGGTTTTACTAGTTGCGGCCCGGTCCACCGTGTTTTTGTATTTTTTGACTTAATGTATGAGATGCATATGCCTAATTAACCATGCAGGGTGATGAGGATGCAAGGAGCAGTCACAATGTGATGCGCAGGTTCTTACCTCTCGTCTTAAGGCTCACAAGCATCTGTATCACATATGCAGCAATGAAATGAACTAACTATCTATCTACCTACCTATCCCCGGGGAGCCAGATTGTAAATTATTTGTGAGTAATATGTATTGTACATGCAACATAAAGAGAAACTACAGTTAGCTGATATTTCTTTCCACAATGCATGAACGATTAAAGATATTCCAACAAACAGATAGCCAATCGTTTTATGAACCGCATACATTACTCATGGTGGTCATTCCAAAAAATAAACCAGAAATCATTTAAACAAGAACATAGGTTCAAAGAGTTAGAACGATCTCACGGTTAATGGACAAAAACTGGAAAACAAAATAGTTCGTCTTTCAGCCATCCATAGCATAACATTTGGACATTCCACCAATCATTCTCCAATAGGAAAACCATATTTCTTTATTGCAAAGAGAAATAGTTCTTCTTACAATATCCTTTTTAGTCTCACTGGGAAAAAGCCCCTTTTCCCTCTAAGTCTATTACATTTATACAAAAGGGTGGAACCGTTGGGCTGCCCAAAAATACCTTTTGGGCTTCCCAACTCTTCCCCTCCCAAAACTTTACTCTTCCTCAAAGATTTACAAAAACATTACAAATTGCAAAAAGTGACCACTCCTTTACGAGGAGGGCCCCACTTAGGCATCTAGAAACTTTTTCCATTTCCCAGCTTCAGAGGCAATTCCCTCAAATGTACAGGGTTCCAAAAACTGAATTTTGATTTCAAATTTTTCAGCCTGGTTCTTTATAGCTTCCACTCTGGCAGCGCTCAACCGAAGCTGGTCTTCCAAAAGCTGTACACTAGCTGCTGAATGGCCCACTTCGCTTCTCAGAATATGGTCATCAATGGCCTTAATGCGTTGCATTATTGCTTATTCATCCTAATGTATTTTTTGCAACATCTCCATAAATGAATCATGGTCTGGGAAATCATCCAGCCTCTGCTCGGCCTCTACCTAGAACCAATTGTATGTGATGAGGACTCTTCTGAAAAATTCCATGCAGGCTCCTTTCGTCTTCTTGACTACTTTCTTGAAATCCTCTGTGGTGTTAATAGCAAATTCTATTAAGTTATAATCCCGCTTGAGGGCTTGTTTATCATTTGATGGCGGCTCTACTGGAGTTTCTTCGTTGTTTTCCAGGCTCACCATTCTTGCAGTCAGGACCTCGAGGACATCCTGAGATCTGTCCACAAAGTAAGATGCAGTTTCCAAGACCTCTTCCAATCGGCCATCGATCTGCATCACTCTACAACTCTCCTCTTCAACAGCGGTCTGTAGCTGCAACATCTTGGATTTTTGGGCCAAGACATGCTCTCTGAATGGCTGGAGGTTAACCTACTGTTCTCTTGCTTCCTCCAGAGCAGTGGTTAGAGAAGAAATCTGCTCTTGATGTTTCTCTCTCTGTTCTTGGGACTGTAGCTCACTAGCCTGCAAGATGATCTTTTGCTGCTCCTCAAGTTCTTCTACCTTTTCTAGTAGTTGATCTTTCTCCGCTTTCAGCTCTTGGTATTCATTCTGTACTTTCTCCAAGTATTCTTGGGTAGTTCCCATAACTTGTATTTCTCTTTGGAGGGCCCGTACTTCAGCCCTTTAGGACTTCATTTCCCTTTGCATATCTTCATATTTTCTCTTAAGCCTATTGCTTTCTTCTCTCTCTCTCCTCAATGTATCTTTCAACTGAGCAGAGGACTTCTTGGACTGCTCCAAGTCAGTTATTACCTTGTCCATGTTATCTTCGGAGGCGTGGAGTAGTGCAGTCCTGGCTCTCAGGGTGAGTCTTGGATCTTGGTCTGTTCCCAACATAACAGCCGTATCCGTTATCATTTTCTAGGCATATCTCCTGCTTCAAATTTCCTTTCTGTTCTCTTCATTATTCTCTTTGTTTCCCTATCATAATAAATAGTGTTGAAATCAGGGATTTCTTCTCCCTTTTTCTGAACAAAAGGAACTAGCTTGAGTGTGGAGACCATAGGTGTGCTGGCAGCAGGCACTTGTGGGTACCGAACTTCTGGGTCCTCCTTCTTCTGGGTCTGCCCTCCAGCTATCTCAGAAGCTGACTATTCTGTCTCAGTCTATGTCAGCTTCAACCTCTCTGCTTCCTGCTTTTGTAGCTCCTCATCGAGCTTTCTCTTCGCTTCTTAAGCTACTTTTCTAGCTGCTTCTTCTGATTCTTTAGCTGCTTCCTGGGATTTCTCAGCTGCTTCTTGGGCATCTTTTCTTTTTCCTTCCTCTTCATTGTGCAGCCACCCTGTAGCTTCCTATGCCAATCTTTGGGCTTCCTATTTTCTTCTCTTTGCCTCTTCCTCAGCCTTATCCTGTTCATGCCCCTTCCCACCTTTAGTGGTGATCTTTTTCTTGAATCTTCTCTTCAGTGCTGTCATGTTCGGGGCATTTCGGAAGACAGAATCTTCCCTATCAAAATGGTGGGTATACTCAAAATGCACCTTGTTTTCTTTACAATGTTCTACAACTTTACCGTGGGATTCATTTCTGTGGTAGGGCATCTCGCCAAAGTGGAACCTCTGCAGCTCTTCTACGAATTCATCAGCTTGTTTCACCCTAGTGAACCTGTAACTTCCTAGTTTGAAGGGCAAGGGAGGATAAGCAGTCTTCTTATGTTCGAAGAGAAAGATGCCTATTCCATCCAGGAACACCTGTCTGACTGCCTCCTTGTGGATAATGTAATCAGTTGCGTATTTGGGCAGCAGGGAAGGGGCTCTTGATCCTCCAAACATTGTGAAGTACAGGCCATTTTCAGTCAAGTAGTAATCTGCATACTCTCCTATCACTTGCATGGCCTCCTTCGACATACAATCACACTCCTTCAGAAAAATGAGTGTGTATAGAGGCATAAGGAAGTGTTCACAGATTTCTCTGTAATGGCTATGATATTTATGTGCCCACAATGGTTTGTAATCAGCATAGATAGGCATTCTTTCCCTATCCTAGATGCACCTGAGACCAGGGAAAGGCTGGTTGCATAATATACAGTCTATAAGTATTGAACTCATATAAAATTTATACCTTTTCTGGGCTTCTCCTCCCAAGGCTGAGGCCAAGCAAGCAGAGAGACTGTTTGAGACAAGGTTGGCCCAGTTGAAAGTTGTTCGCTGGGTTGCAGCATAAAAAATGATAGGTATCCATTCTAGTTTAAAAAACCTTCCTTGAGCTCTTCCAAATATTCTGTTGAGCATCAAGGCTATGAATCTGTAGGGAGCTCTTAAACTTGCAGTATCATATTCTCCTGTTACTCTGGTCCTGAAATGTTTTCCAGTCAACATCATTCTTTTCATGGTTTCTACCAAGTCCATTCTAATGTTGTTTAACCAGTCATCAGATAAGAACACTTGGGATTCTGGCAAGTGGTAGGCCAGGGCAACATATCCGGGGATGTATGCAACATAGCCCTATTTGTTAACATCCTCCATGATCATTGTTGTGACATCTGCCCGGGGCAGAATCCAACCGATTACTTCAGCGCACGGGAATAACTCAGGTCAAGTGGCGATCCTCATCAGTGAAGATCTTTCTATGTTTGCGTATATGGACTCTTCTTCCATGTCAGGAACCTCTCTTCGGGAGATCAGTCTATAGATTTCCCCCCACTGGTATTCAGGTTCAATGCCAGAAATGCACTTTGTGTCCTCGTATATGTATTCTATCTTAGTTACAACTTCTACTTCTGGCTCTTATTCGACCATAGGGCCTTCTTCTTTTGTCTCTTTGACATCGTGAGCTCTTCTTGCCATAAAATTGTAACATTAAGCCCTTTTGGCTGAGTGGAAAACCCATATACATCAATGTACAGTGTGCAGTTTCTTCTATGTTTTAACATGAGAGCAATCAATCAATGAAGCAAGTATATGCATGTATAGACTGAAATGGCCTGACTAACATAATTATTTAAACCCAATCTATAGTGTTCAATAACTTAGCATAATTGAAAATAGTTATATGCAGTAAGATTAGGAAAGCTACCACTGCTGTAAGATACTAAACAATTCTATCAATCCACATTCAAGATGGCAATAAATCTACATTAATGTGCAACAAGTATCGGCTCTTTGCGCCCGCCATGGTCATTTCGCTGCATGGGAAAGATAGTAGCTACATGGGTTTTATCAACGGCGCCATGCTTACGCACTTAGGGTCAACCAACTAAGAGCAGTGGTACACCCTCTTCCCCGGTCTAGGTTCGACACTGATCACGAATTGGGTTGCGCGGGACCGCGTAGGAAAAAAAATGGCTAGGGTTCGAGGATACGGGTAATATGAAAACCTCAACAAAAAGGGGCAACCACCAAATGCTACAGAAAAAACCACAACCCTGTGCCTACAAACCCATCATCACACACAGGGTAGCTTGGTGCAGACGGCGTAACGGCCGCCTGCACCAAACCCCCATCCACTACGCGTGAGGTTGCAAACGTAAATCCATGGGAAAAATACTACTCCGAGGTTAAAATGCCCCATCGTAGGGTCAGCAATGCCACCAAGAACCACAATATATACATGCAATTACGGGGAAAGAAACAACCGCAACACCTAACCGTGGAAAACAAAACCACCAAATGTTCAACGGAACGAGGAAAAACCATAGAAGCCTACCTGGAAATGATGTGTAACCGGCGTGTATGGCGGGACGAAGACGGTTAGGCTTCTACAGCTACCACCTGGACGCGGGTACCAACACTATGGTTCTTGCAAGCTCGAGAGGTCAATAGCGCACTTGGAATGAAAGATTACGACAGTTTGAACGAAAAATGATAGAATAATTCAATGTGCCCGGACCCCATATATACAAATGGTCAACACGTGTGACGGGTAACATATCGAACGAGAGCCAACTTTGAATCGGAAGCTGAAAACATACTTTCTTCCACAACGGCGGATGGTCAAAGGGCTAAGCCATCCACGGAGAAATGCATGGCGGGTAAAAGTTTAAAAGATCGGATGTCAGAGGCATTTGGATTGGAAGTTGAAAGGATGCTTCCTTTCGCAACGGTGGAAAACCAAACCATATATCTAGCCGCAACGATGGATACCAAAGGATATCATGCCCCGCCGAACAAGACCCGAATCGGACGAGCAGATGACTAAAGATCAGAAAAGTTATTGCTTTCATAGCCGCAACGGCGGAAGAGTAAAGCGTGCGACCTTCTGCAACATCAGAGGTAAAATGATTTTGACAGTCAGAAGGAAAAGGCTTCCCGCAGCCGCAACGGCGGACGCCCACGACTTACGGAATCGAAGCAATGATCGGAAGAGGAAGCAGTTTCCCTCCGCAACGGTGGAGAAAGAAATAATAAAAAGCTCCGATGTCAAAACATGAAAGTAGCCAAGGTAAAAACCAAAGAAATCAAAAAAATAATCAAAGTCAAACCGAATATCTATCCGCAATGGTGGAAGAAGAAGTGACAATGGCTCCGATGCAAAACCAAAACCCAGCCGATTTCACCAACCGAATCGGGATAAATTCTGAAGTTAAAACTGAACATCCATTCGCAACGATGGAGAAAGAAACGACAAGTATTTCTGATCTAAATAAAAAAATCCACCGATTAAAACCAATATATCGGGAGCGAAACCAAAGTTAAGACTGGCTGTTCAGCCGTAACGGCGGAGACTTTAAACAAACACTTTTCCGATTCAGACATGCTGAACATGCATCCAAAGGGAGCGATAAAGTCTGATCAAACAATGGATTGCCTCAAACATTAGAAAAAGAACCGAAAAGAGCAATAGATTAACCCAAGCATAAAAAAAAGTCCTTCTGAAAAGTTCTTAGACCAAATCAAAGAAGGAAATCAAACTAATCCAAGCAAAAGGAGGGTCCTAAAATTTTTTGGAATTTTGGGAAATTGTTGCAGCTACAACAATTGGTGACTACTTAGTGAACCCCAGATTTCTGAATTAACTTCTTCCCAGTGCAAGACCATCTGAATAAAAGTTGCAAACTCCTAGATGTTTGTATTCCTAAGCTGGCCAACCTATGCATTTAAATCATTGAGAAGTAGTCCATTCTTTGGGAAATGGTAACATCAGAAATATTGCAAGTCTGAATAACTCTTTTGAGGCCTAATAAGTGAGGTTTATTTTACCTATCCTTAGGTGGTTTCCAGCTTTGACACCACAGGATTGTAACAGATAGTAAACAACATTATCCTTTTGTTCCTCATTCCCATGCCAATTGCACTTTGGTGCCATTTGAACTTTAGTTCTTGTGAGTCCTCCATTTTCCTTTCTTACTGAATTTTAATTCAGGATCCTCTATCTCATAGTGTCCTTTTTTGTGAGCGGTGTATTTCATGCTTCAGCTCACGGATGGAGAGGATATTTTGGCAATTTAGTACTTATACTTTTTGATACTTGGCTTTGATATGTCTTGTTTCTTTTGAGGAGTTTTGACTCTTGATAGTTTTTAGCTTTTCTGAAATTATGGCATGGGATCATTTATATGTGATATGCTGTTTACCCTGCTTCTTTTCCATGGGTCTTTTGCTGTCACCCCCTTGGATATTTAAGATGTGAAATGGATGGAGCCTCGAAATAGTATTCCAGACCTCTTTTACTTCTGAGTTATTTATAGGGTTTAAGTAAGACTTCAATGAATGCATGGCCAGTCAGGAACACTGCTACTAGAAGACATTCTATGCTTAAATCCTAGTCTTTTGCTCAAGATTCTAGTTAATAAAGAACCCTGATGTTTCCATTGCAACCAAAAGTTTGCCTCTTTATTCAAGACCAAAACTTAAACGAAAACAGCTTCAAATAGTAAATCAAAAGAAAGCAACCTCAACTCAATAAATAGAGAAAAAGCATCAAGAATTAAAGAAAGCAATCTCAATTTATTTATGTACAAAGGAAAAGAAAAGAAAAAATTTTCCCACTCCTATTTCATCTTTAATCCTAGGGAGTTAGAGGGTGGGCTAGATTATAGATATGAGATATCTAACCATGGTCTAGCTCTGCTATTTTTGAAGTTGAACACATGTCTACAATCCTACATTCATCCCTTTTATCCTGAGGGATTTGAAGGAGCTCAGGCTAATAGTCAATCTTGGAACTGGCCTTTCTTTCTGTAAGATGTCCTATCTTAAGCTCAATCAGATAATTTCCCAAGACAGAAACAACAGATTCATTTCCCTCTCCTAGTTTAGTGACAGTATGCGTCATGTAAGGCTCTCTCAAAATCTTAATCTTATTTGGGGTATCCTTGAGAGGCAATAATAGATGAGACCAATCTGAAGCAAAATAGCCTTTTAACCTGGCAGACCAATCTCTGTTCAGAATAAGCCCATATCCACTAGGTATGTCAGCCACAGTGATGTCGATAAATTGGCAAATTTTGTTGTTTGCAGACAAGCGAATGAGGACATTTTTCATTTCTCCCACTACTTTGACACCTGTGCTGTCTAACTGCATTACTTCACAGAATGTGGACTCTGGCTGTCCATTAATCTTTTTGCAAATATCCAATGGCATAACATTCACCGCTGATCCAAAATCTATTAAGCAATTATGCACATTATGATTCAACATTTCTAGGGTCAAAAGAAAAGGTGGGGTATCAGCTTTCTCTTCCCAACCTGGTTCTATGTCTTCTTCTCCTGGTTGGTTTTGAGTAGGTATGTCCTCTTCAAGCTCTTCGGTTTCATTAGAGTTTTCCTCACTAACACCTATCTGATCTTCCACAGGTTTGACAGTTTCAGTGATTGGCTTTGCCTCTTGGTTGAGGGCATTGGCTCTTTGTGTTTTTTCCTCAACCTTCACTTCTACCTGTCTCTTGACATTCTCCTGCAGATTTGTAATCTTTGAAATTATGGTATTGTCTTCAATTGTTAAACCCATGTCCTTTGTTGTTGTATATGTGCATTCAGATTTAGGAGTATTCTCCTCGGTATCAAACAGTGAGACACCATTCCATGAACGCATGTTATCAATATCTTGTTTCTCCATGATTTGGTTTTTCTTTTCCTCCTTACCATTGCCCTTAGTCTATTGAGGGTCCAACAACTTATTCATCACCAATGTTATTGAATGTAACCATTGAGGACACTTCTTTTTAGAATGAGGTTGTTGGTGAAAAGTACAGAAATTATCCCCCCCTACTTCTGTTATGTTTATTGATACCAAATATGGTGGAGGGACTTTCCATTGGTTGTTATCCTCTCTTCTAGGATAGTAGGTCTTACAAGTTTTCTGAATGTCCCTTTCCTTTTCCATATCTATTATTCAATTGGATAGCTTCTGCATCATTTTCAGCATTCCCTGATAATCATGTGATTGGTCCTCTTTAGGTTTAGACAACAGTAAGGTTCTTCTCCCGGTAGTCTTCTCTTCAGGTGAATCAGGATAGTCTATTATGCTTTCCCTTTCAGCCTCTACCTTTTATGCCTCTTCATAGGTCTCTACCAATGTAGGCTTGGCTTTCATCTTGGCAAACATGCCTAACTCAGGCCCTAGGACTGAGGTATAATATTCAATTAAGACCTTGTCTGAGGGTCTGTCAGCTTCAGAAAAGTTCTTTAGGTATATTGAAAATATTTGAGTGAAGTTATGTACCTTTTCATTCTTCTCTTTTCTTAACAAACAAAGACCTTTCATCAATGAGGCATGCATCTTTTAGGTTGAGTATTTACTTCGGAAGAGCCTTTCGAAGGTGTCCCAATCAGGAATAGAGTTTGCAGGCAACCCAAAATACCAGGATGCTGCTGCTCCTTTCAAGGTGTGTGGGAACAGTCTACAAACCACATATTCATACTCCCCAGCCCTTATCCCTTCTAATGCTATATAAAAGCTTTGCAAGTGGTCATCTACAACAGTCCTTTCTTCGGGGTCGAACTTAGGCAACAGCTTGTCAAAGGCTTGAGGTAGGTTATGCAAAGGAGGTGTGAGGTTCGAAGGTGATCTAGCTCTCCATGTCAGCAGAGGGTTGGGATAATTCACAATCACACTGGCAATGAGCACAATTATAAGAACAAGAGTCTGAGCAAAGAGCAATGCAAAAGGACTCAAAACCTATAGATACCTAGGTTAGGTCAAAAACTTCAAAACATCTGTTGGTAAGGTAATCTTGGGAAAATAAGTTTCCACGGCCAGCCATGCACTGGCGGCCCTCCTTCTAGCGCCAGAACTATTAAGGCCTAGAAAATAGCAGGTGACAACAGAAAGGGATTCTCCCTAGTCAACGTTCCCAACTATCCCGTTGACTGTTTGGTATAGGGAATCCGTCCGGTTTGTGGTCTGACTACCTTAAGTCAAATAACAAAACAAAGGTTTTACCGGTTGCGGCCCGGTCCACCATGTTTTTGTATTTTTTGACTTAATGTATGAGATGCATATGCCTAATTAACTATGCAGGGTGATGAGGATGCAGGGAGCAGTCACAATGTGATGCGCAGGTTCTTACCTCTCATCTTAAGGCTCACAAGCATCTGTATCACATATGCAACAATGAAATGAACTAACTATCTATCTACCTACCTATCCCCGGGGAGCCAGATTGTAAATTATTTGTGAGTAATGTGTATTGTACATGCAACATAAAGAGAAACTACAGTTAGCTTATATTTCTTTCCATAATTCATGAACGATTAAAGATATTCCAACAACCAAATAGCCAATCGTTTTATGAACCACATACATTACTCATGGTGGTCATTCCACAAAATAAACCAGAAATCATTTAAACAAGAACATAGGTTCAAAGAGTTAGAACAATCTCACGGTTAATGGACACAAACTGGAAAACAAAATAGTTCGTCTTTCAGCCATCCACAGCATAATATTTGGACATTCCACCAATCTTTCTCCAATAGGCAAACCATATTTCTTTATTGCAAAGAGAAATAGTTCTTCTTACAATATCCTTTTTAGTCTCACTGGGAAAAAGCCCCTTTTCCCTCTAAGTCTATTACATTTATACAAAAGGGTGGAACCGTTGGGCTGCCCAAAAATACCTTTTGGGCTTCCCAAATCTTCGCCTCCCAAAACTTTACTCTTCCTCAAAGATTTACAAAAATGTTACAAATTGCAAAAATTGACCACTCCTTTACGAGGAGGGCCCCACTTGTGCATCTAGAAAAATTTTCCATTTCACAGCTTCAGAGGCAATTCCCTCAAATGCGTAGGGTTCCAAAAACTGAAAGTTGATTTCAATTTTTTTAGCCTGGTTCTTTATAGCTTCCACTCTGGCAGTGCTCAACCGAAACTAGTCTTCCAAAAGCTGCACACTAACTGCTGAATGGCCTACTTCACTTCTTAGAATCTGGTCATCAATGGCCTTAATGTGTTGCATTCTTGCTTCTTCATCCTGATGTCTTTTCTGCAACATCTCCATAAATGAATCGTGGTCTGGGAAATCATCCAGCCTTTGCTCGGCCTCTACCTGGCACCGGTTGTATGTGATGAGGACTCTTCTGAAAAATTCCGAGCAGGATCCTTTCGTCTTCTTGACTGCTTTCTTGAAATCCTCTGCGGTGTTAATAGAAAATTCTATTAAGTTATAATCCCGCTTGAGGGCTTGTTTATCATTTGATGGTAGTTCTACTGGAGTTTCTTTGTTTTTTTCCAGCCTCGCCATTCTTGCAGTCAGGACCTCGAGGACATCCTGAGATCTGTCCACAAAGTAAGATGTAGTTTCCAAGATCTCTTCCAATTGGCCATCGATCTACATCACTCTACATCTCTCCTCTTCAACAGCGGTCTGTAGCTGCAACATCTTGTCTTTTTGGGCCAAGACATGCTCTTTGAATGGCTGGAGGTTAACCTCTTGTTCTCTTGCTTCCTCCAGAGCAGTGGTCAGAGAAGAAATCTGCTCTTGATGTTTCTCTCTCTGTTCTTGGGAGTGTAGCTCACTAGCCTGCAAGATGATCTTTTGCTGCTCCTCAAGTTCTTCTACCTTTTCCAGCAGCCGATCTTTCTCCGCCTTCAGCTCTTGGTATTCATTCTGTACTTTCTCCAAGCATTCTTGGGTAGTTCCCATAACTTGTATTTCTCTTTGGAGGGCCTGTACTTCAGCCCTTGAGAACTTCATTTCCCTTTGCATATCTTCATATTTTCTCTTAAGCCTATTGCTTTCTTCTCTCTCTCTCCTCAATGTATCTTTCAACTGAGCAGAGGACTTCTTGGACTACTCCAAGTCAGTTATTACCTTTTCCATGTTATCTTTTGAGGCGTGGAGTAGTGCAGTCCCGACTCTCGGGGTGAGTCTTGGATCTTGGTCTGTTCCCAACATAGCAGCCGTATCCGTTATCATTTTCCAGGCATAGCTCTTGCTTCAACTTTCCTTTTTGTTCTCTTCATTATTCTCTTTGTTGCCCTATCATAATAAAAAGTGTTGAAATCAGGGATTTATTCTCCCTTTTTCTAAACAAAAGGAACTAGCTTCAGTGTGGAGACCACAGGTGTGCTGGTAGTAGGCACTTGTGGGTCCCGAACTTCTGGGTCCTCCTTCTGGGTCTGCCCTCCAACTATCTCAGAAGCTGACTATTCTGTCTCAGTCTATGTCAGCATCAACCTCTCTGCTTCATGTTTTTGTAGCTCCTCATCGAGCTTTCTCTTTGCTTCTTCAGCTACTTTTCTCGCTACTTCTTCTACTTCTTTAGCTGCTTCCTACGCTTTCTCAGCTACTTCTTGGGCAGTTTTTCTTTTTCCTTCCTCTTCGCTATGCAGCCACCCTACATCTTCCTGTGCCAATCTCTGGGCTTCCTCTTTTCTTCTCTTTGCCTCTTCCTCAGCCTTAGCCTATTCATCCCCCTTCCCACCTTTAGTGGTGATCTTTTTCTTGAATCTTCTCTTCAGTGCTGTCATGTTCGGGGCATTTCGGAAGACAGACTCTTCCCTATCAAAATGGTGGGTATACTCAAAATGCACCTTGTTTTCTTTGCAATGTTCCACAACTTTACCGTGGGAGTCATTTCTGTGGTAGGGCATCTCGCCAAAGTGGAACCTCTGTAGCTCTTCTATGAATTCATCAGCTTGTTTCACCCTAGTGAACCTGTAACTTCCTAGTTTGAAGGGCAAGGGAGGATAAGAAGTCTTCTTATGTTCAAACAGAAAGCTGCCTATTCCATCCAGGAACACCTGTCTGACTACCTCCTTGTGGATAATGTAATCAGTTGCGTATTTGGGCAACAGGGAAGGGGCTCTTGATCCTCCAAACATCTTGAAGTACAGGCCATTTTCAGTGAAGTAGTAATCTACGTACTCTCCTATCACTTGCATGGCCTCCTTCGACATACAATCACACTCCTTCAGAAAAATGAGTGTGTATAGAGGCATAAGGAAGTGTTCACAGATTTCTCTGTAATGGCTATGATATTTATGTGCCCACAATGGTTTGTAAGTAGCATAGACATGAATTCTTTCCCTGTCCCAGATGCACCTGAGACCAGGGAAAGGCTGGTTGCATAATATACAGTCTATAAGTATTGAACTCATATAAAATTTAGTCCTTTTCTGGGCTTCTCCTCCTAAGGCTGAGGCCAAGCAAGTAGAGAGACTGTTTGAGACAAGGTTGGCCCAGTTGAAAGTTGTTCCCTGGGTTGCAACATAAAAAATGATTGATATCCATTCTAGTTTAAAAAACCTGCCATGAGATCTTCCAAATATTCTGTTGAGCATCAAGGCTATGAATCTGTAGGGAGCTCTTAAACTTGCAGTATCATACTCTCCTGTTACTCTGGTCCTAAAATGTTTTCTAGTCAACATCATTCTTTTCATGGTTTCTACCAAGTCCATTCTAATGTTGTTTAACCAGTCATCAGATAAGAACACTTGGGCTTCTGGCAAGTGGTAGGCCAGGGCAACATATCCGGGGCTGTATGCAGCATAGCCCTGTTTGTTAACATCCTCCATGATCATTGTTGTGACATCTACCTAGGGCAAAATGCAACCGATTACTTCAGCGCATGGGAATAACTCAGGTCGAGTGGCGATCCTCATTAGTGAAGATCTTTCTATGTTTGTGTATATGGACTCTTCTTCTAAGCCCATGTCGGGAGCCTCTCTTCGGGAGATCATTCTATAGATTTCCCCCCACTGGTATTCAGGTTCAACGCCAGAAATGCACTTTGTGTCCTCGTATATGTATTCTGTCTTAGTTACAACTTCTACTTCTAGCTCTTCCTCGACCACAGGGGCCTTCTTCTTTTGTCTCTTTGACATGGTGAGCTCTTCTTGCCATAAAATTGTAACATTAAGCCCTTTTGGCTGAGTGGAAAACCCGTATACATCAATGTACAGTGTGTGGTTTCTTCTATGTTTTAACATGAGAGTGATCAATCAATGAAGCAAGTATATGCATGTATAGACTGAAATGGCCTGACTAACAGAATTATTTAAACCCAATGTACAGTGTTCAGTAACTTAGCATAATTGAAAATAGTTATATACAGCAAGATTATGCAAGCTACCACTGCTGTAAGATACTAAACAATTCTATCAATCCACATTCAAGATGGCAATAAATCTACATTAATGTGCAACAAGTCTCGGCTCTCTGCACCCGCCATGGTCGTTTCGCTGCGTGGGAAATATAGTAGCTACTTGGGTTTTATCAATGGCGCCATGCCTACGCACTTAGGGTCAACCAACTAAGAGCAGTGGTACACCCTCTTCCCTGTTCCAGGTTCGACACTAATCACGAATTGGGTTGCGCGGGACCGTGTAGGAAAAAAAATGGCTAGGGTTCGAGGATACGGGTAATATGAAAATATCAACAAAAAGGGGCAACCACCAAATTCTACAGAAAAAACCACAACCCTGCCCCTGCAAACCCATCATCACACACAGGGTAGCTTGGTGTAGACGACGTAATGGCCGCCTGCACCAAACCCCCATCCACTACGCGCAAGGTTCCAAACGTAAATCCATGGGAAAAATACTACTCCAAGATTAAAATGCCCCACAGCAGGGTCAACAATGCCACCAAGAACCACAATATATACATGCAATTATGGGGAAAGAAACAGCCGCAACACCTAACCGTGGAAAACAAACCACCAAACGTTCAGTGGAACGGGGAAAAACCATAGAAGCCTACCTGCCACTGATGTGTAACCGGCGTGTATGGCGAGACGAAGACGGTTAGCCTTCTACAGCTGCCACCTGGACGCGGGTACCAACACTATGGTCCTTGCAAGCTCAAGAGGTCGACAACACACTTGGAACGAAAGATTACAACAGTTCGAACGAAAAACAATAGAAGAATTCAACGCCCCCGGACCCCATATATACAAATGGTCAACACATGTGACGGGTAACATATCGAACGGGAACCAACTTTGAATCGGAAGCTAAAAATGTACTTTCTTCTGCAATGGCGAATGGTCAAAGGGCTAAGCCATCTGCGGAGAAACGCATGGTGGGTAAAAGTTTAAAAGATCGGACGTCGGAGGCATTTGGATCAGAATTCGAAAGGGTGCTTCCTTCCGCAATGGTGGAAAACCAAACCATATATCTAGCCGCAACAGCGGATACCAAAGGATATCATGCCCCGCCGAACAAGACCCGAATCAGATGAGCGGATGACTAAAGATCGGAAAAGTTATTCCTTTCGTAGCCACAATGGAAAAAGAGTAAAGCGTGCGACCTTCAGCAATGTCAGAGGTAAAATGATTTAGACGGCCAGAAGGAAAAGGCTTCCCGCAGCCGCAACGGCGGACGCCCATGACTTATAGAATCTAAGCAATGATAGGAAGAGGAAGCATTTTCCCTCCGCAACGGCGAAGAAAGAAATAATAAAAACATCCGATGTCAAAACATGAAAGCAGCCGAGGTAAAAAACAAAGAAATCGAAAAAATAATCGAAGTCAAACCGAATATCTATCCGCAACGGCGGAAGAAGAAGTGACAATGGCTCTGATGCAAAACCAAAACCCAGCCAATTTTGCCAACCAAATCGGGAGAAATGCCGAAGTTAAAACTGAACATCCATCCGCAATGGCGGAGAAAGAAACGACAAGTCTTTCCAATGTAAATAAAAAAATCTGTCGATTAAAACCAATGTATAGGGAGCGAAACCAAAGTTAAGACTGGCTGTTCAGCCGCAACAGCGGAGGCTTTAAACAAACACTTTTATGATTCGGACATGCTGAACATGCATCCAAAGGGAGCGATAAAGTCTAATCAAACAATGGATTGCCTCAAACATTAGAAAAAGAACCGAAACGAGTAGTAGATCAACCCAAGCATAAAAAAAAAGTCCTTCTGAAAATTTCTTAGACCAAATCAAAGAAGGAAATCAAACTAATCCAAGCAAAAGGAGGGTCCTAAAAAATTTTGGAATTTTGGGAAATTGTTGCAGCTTCAACACCAAGGAAAGAGGAAAAAACCCAGTGGAAAAATACTCCCTTAAACATGGACTATAAAACAAAATTTGGAAATATTGTCATCACTCATGCTTCACAGCATGATCAAAAATACCCAGCAGTGATTTGAGATTGCTGAAGGTCTTCTCACAAAATTCTTTGGTGAAGATATCAGCTACTTGTTCTGAAGATGAACAAAAGATTAGGTGAACGGTGCCATCATGCACAAGCTCTCTGATGTAGTGCATATGGATCTCAATGTGTTTGGTTCTCTGCTTCTAAATTGGATCATTGCAGATTCGAATGGTACTCTGATTATCATAGTAGATAGTAGTTGAGTATTCTGATTCGAAGCCACATTCTCCAAGTAACCACTGCAACCATAAACATTAAGTTGTTGCATTTACAACTCCTCTATACTCTGCTTCTATAGATGAGAGTGCAATGGCACTCTGTTTCTTGCTTGACTAGCTGATTGGCCCTTCTGCAAGCATGAACACATATCCTAATGTGGAATTTCTTTCTGTGCTATCACTTGCCCAATCACTGTCAGTAAACCCAATCAAATCAAGATCAGATTTAGCTTTATAGAAGATCCCATGTGTCCTTGTTCCCTGAACAAAGTTAAGGATCCTTTTGGCTACTTTCCAATGGATCTCATGAGGCTGATCCATGTATCTAGAAGCCACACTTACTGCATAAGAAAGATCAGGTCTAGTATGTGTAAGATACAACAAACATCCAATCAATTGCCTATACAGTGTATTGTTTACCATAGGTGAAGAATCCGCTTCTTCAAGCTTCACTCCTGAAAGGAAAGGAGTTTTGCTTGGCTTGCAATCCTTCATTCTGAATTTGTTCAGAAAATCCAAGGCATACTTGGACTAGTGCACCTTGATTCCAGCTTTTGTTTGAGCAATCTCAAGCCCCAAGAATCGGCTTAAGAGCCCCAAATCTGTCATGGAGAAGGATTGGTTCATTGCACGCTTCAAGGAAGCAATCTCATCCTTTGAGTTTCCTGTAATGAGGAGTTCATCAACATATAACACAATGATCATTAATTAACCATTAATCAACTTCAAATATACATTTGGATCTGATTTGCATCGAACAAAATTCAGTGATAGCAAGAAGCTATCAATCTTGGCATACCAAGCCCTGGGGGCTTGCTTTAGCCCATACAATGACTTCCTTAGCCTACACACAAGAGATGGGTTAGTAGCAAATCCTTTGGGATGCTGCATGTATATCTCTTCAGTGAGATCTCCATTCAAAAAGGCACACTTTACATCCATGTGATGTACCTCCCATTGCTTTGAAGCTGCAATGGCTAAGGCTAGCCTGATGGAGTCCATCTTTGCCACTGGTGCAAAGGTCTCATTGTAATCTATGCCATGAACCTATGAGTAGCCCTTGGCTACCAATATGGCCTTTTACTTCATAGGTGAACCATCAACAGCAAATTTGGTCTTGTACACCCACTTACATTGAACTAGCTTCCTCCCTGGGGGAAGATCAACTAGCTCCCAAGTGTTGCTCTTCTGGAGTGAGATGAACTCTTCCTTCATGGATGCTTGCCATATTGGATCTCCTACTGTATCTTCATATGTCTAAGGATATGATTCCACCATCAGATAGAATTTCTCAGTAAACATAGGATCCTTCATGCATAGAGCACTCTCAAATTGAGATCTAGTCCTCCTAGGGTCATTAGGATTTCCAGCTAGCTCTCCTACTGCATGAATGGTCTTGGCTGCCCATTTTTGCCTTGTAGGGATGTTAGGATCTGCAATAAATTCATCACTATCAGACACATCAGAATCATCATGTTCAACAATCTCTTCACTTACATTCAGAGGTTCTGGTGGTGAAGAGGCTTCTCCAACTTCCACTGCTGCTAGGGGTTCTTCTTGAAACTGAACACACCTTTCAATGAAGGCTTTGTTTGTGCTCAAATTTATCAGCTTGTACCCTTTTGAATCTTTAGAGTACCCAACAAATAGACACTCTTGGATTTGGGGCTGCAAAGCCTTTCTCTTTTCTGTTGGAATTCTAGCCCAAGCCTTTGAGCCAAAAATCCTGAAATGGGTCACATCTGGCTTGTGCCCACTCCATGCTTCGAAAGGAGTCATACCATAAAGATATTTATGAGGCACCCTATTCTAGATATAGGCTGCACAGTTTATAGCTTCGGCCTAGTACTTTGGTGGCAAAGTCTTAGCCTCCATCATGCATGTTGCCATCTCCTTCAGTGACCTGTTCTTCCTCTCAGCAACACCATTCTGCTGTCGTGTGTAAGGGATAGAATGCTGCATCTAAATACCTACATCTGCACAATATTGAATAAACTCAGACTTGACATACTCACCACCATTATCAAATCTGAGGACTTTGAGTTTCCTCCCAGACTGGTTTTCAACCAAAGCCTTAAAGACTTTGAAGAGGCCAAAAACTTCAGACTTGTGTTTCAGGAAGTAAACCCAGCAATACCTGGAAAAGTCATCTATGAAAGTCAATGCATATTTGGCCTGAATCATGGACATATGAGGGAATGGGCCAGCAACATCACTGTGGATCAACTCAAGAGGTGTAGAGGTTCTCTCATGACTAGCTCTCTCAAATTTATGCTCTGGGTGTTTTCCTAGGATGCAACCTTGACAGACTCCTTTGGAAAATTTTATCTTGGGTAACCCTATGACCATCTCTTTTTCACTAAGATCAGAAAGATACTTGTAATTTAGGTGGCCAAATCTTTCATGCCAAATCTTGCTTGCTTCATTAGCATGAATCAGAAGAGCAGAGGGGTTTGAGTAGGGTAGAAAGTGTGAGAACATGTATACCTTCGAAGTATGATTTGTAACTCCTTTTGCAATGAATTTACCACTTGAGATATCTGTGATCTCAACTTCATCAGGGGAGAATATGACCTTCTTTGGAGACCCTATGTGGGTCATATGATACACTGATAAGAGGTTAGAGGTAAGACCTGGAACATACAACACATTGCTGAACTGACCATAATCAAGATCAATCCTCCCTTTGCCCAAAATTTCAGTGAGAGAGTCATCTCCCAGTACTATTGGTGGACCTTTTGACATGTCAAGTGAGGTGAATGCCTCCTTGGTCGAAACCATATGTCTTGCAGCTCTAGAATCAATGATGAAACTAGGTGAGCTTGATGTGCTAGCAACCAATGCATGAACTCTCTCTCTGTCTTCTAAACTTGATCCTCCTTCCCTCTTCTTTGAGCTGTCTGGAAGGGAGATGCCATTCTTCTCCAGGAGTTGGGTCAGCATGTCTATTTGCTTCTTCATGTAGGATCTCTTAGAATGATTTCCCTTACTACAGTATGCGCACTTGCTCATTTCTCCTTTGTTCTTCTTCTTCTGGTAGTTCTTCTTGGAACCTTGAGGCTCCTCCGGAGACTTGTTCTTGTCTCTCTTTTGCTTAGGTGGATTTTTAGCTTTCTTTTTTATTTTTGAATCCACCCTTGAATCTCCAACAACCAGATCTTGGTCTTTGGATGGTTTGATGGTGCCCATCATCACCAACTTATCTTGTTCTTGTGTGAGAGATTCCATGAAATCTGTAAGGCTAGGCATCTTCCAAGTTCGAGCTGTCAACTTTGTGGCATAGAAGGTTGAAACAAACAATGAATAGTTAGGGCCAAGCTTTGAGAGTATGGCCAAGACCATCTGATCATCCTTCTTTTCGATCCCACATTGTTTTAGCTGCAAAACAAGTGCTTTGAACTTGGAGAAATAGAGTTGCAGGGATTCAAAGCTATTTGGACTTAGGGAGATCAATTCATTTTCGATTTGATGTCCCCTCATCTCATCTGTCTTTCCAAAAATATCAACAAGCTTCTCCCATATTTCATTCGGTGATGTCAATCCATCAAGATGGAAAAGGAGGTCTCTGCATATACTCAGACACAAGAGACCATAGGCCTCATCCCTCCTGTTCTGCCATTTTATCTTCTCTGCAGTTGCATTAGGCTCTGCTTCTGTTGCCATAGTCACTCTGTAGAGGCCTTTCGCTCTCAAAAATATCTCCATCTCTGCTTTCCATTCAAAGAAGTTAAATGGAGTCAAGATGATCTTCTGAGATTGATCCATAGCTCATAAATTGTCCCGGCTGTCAATAGAAGGCTCCCAGTCACTGATGTTGAACCTACAAAACAAATTGGAAGGATATAAATCGATCTACAAAGGCTCTGATACCATGTGGAAATTGAACCTAGTGATAGAACAATTACACTCACAACAATTATCAATTGTACATGCAAAATCACTCACAAAAGAGACTGAATATGGAGCTGAACACTAAACTGTATTGAATAAGTGTACAATAGCCAACCCTGTGAAGTAATAGGCTACCATAATAAATATTTACATGAATGATTTGAATTCATTAAGAGGCAATTCAAATCTAGTCAAAAGCAAGCTTACTAAATCTAAGCAAATCCCCCATAGGTGCATAAAGCAGTTTCCAAAACTGTCAAGGAGCTCACGAATTGGAAAAATAAATTAGGCAAGCTAAAAGGTAATGGAAGGACAACTCATACATGCTTTTCATAGGAGAAAAGAGTGGAGGATGTGGAGGACAAAAAACTAGTTAACCTCACCTAGTCAAACTTTCCCAATTGCCTTAAAGCACTGAAAAAGCAGACAATAAAGCAGAAAAAGCAGAAGGGCACTTAGGAGGCTAGGAATAAATCAAATTTGATTCTAGGAGGTTTCCCAAGTGCTCCATGAGTCAAAATTAGCAATTTTTACCACTATGGATGTGTAGATGACAACTTGTATAAGGTGGAACATGGAAACTAGGCAAATAAGACAAAAATGGATTAATTAATGTCTAAGGTAGATAACTATGGGTTGATTATTCTAACACCAACCCCCTAATTATATTTACCAACTACAACTAGAATAAGGCCCCAGTACACTAGGTTTTATTTGCTCCAACATAAAGGATGCTACAACACCTCAAAGTTATTTTCCAGCACCAAATGGAAGGAGGCTATGACCCCTTGTTCCTTTCCCCGTCCAATATCCCTGATATGAAGTAAGAATGTATTGAATAACTGCAATATACAAAATACCTTATCTTCGATGAATTTATTCACAATTTGCAGTTTCTTTAAATTTCTAATCTACACTTGGATATCTATGCCTGAACAGTCAGTTGCCAAAACAACAATGTACAAAAATCACTACGATCTATGTCTCTTCTGTGGTTTTGTGATCTAATTATTTATACTAAACAAAGTTCTTAACTTATTCACTTATTTTATTATGTGACCTACATCTTTCATTGAGTAAGGACATCACACATCCAGAATACAAGTATCCTTCTATATAGCGCACTTATTGTTGTTTATCATCTCTTTTTTTTGCACTTCGGCTCTGTTGCAAAACACTCTTTCTACAATGAATGATCCATTGATACCCCAAATAATTTTGAATCTTGTCTAACCATATTATTTTAGATATTCATCTTCCAAGCTTACTACACCGCATCCATCTCGTGCTCATTGATAGTCTTCTTAGCTCAAGATATGTGTCCACTTGGTTAATTTGCGTATCCTTGAATAACACCCCACTTGTTTGTGTTTACTTCAAGTTAAAATCTACATCGGTGTGTCACTTATCGCAATGCATACTTAAAGGGTATGGCGCACATATGCCAACGTCCTTGTTGGACTTTGCACATGGGTTCAGTACTCATATTTTCCTTCACAAGTATTCATACTACATACCACTTTCTTTGTGGGAATTATACACATAATTTTATGTTTCTTGTTCTTTATTCATAAGTCTCACACAAAGGATATTTGCACATTTATGACCATTGTCATAGTGGGATATTTGTGGATTGCTATTTGTGCACTTGTGACTACTACTATTTGCATATTTTCACATACATATAAATATTTGTTTTATTTTATCATACACACATATATCAGTCATACAGGAGTATCATTGCAACACTTATCATTAATTTGGATTATGGCATGTGTTAGTACACATGTGACATGAATGAAAATACATTATTAAACATCAAAGTGTCTGGATCTCATGAATTGACTCACAATCCTTCCAAGAGAAGGAGGGCATTGACTCCACAAAATGTTACAGACATATTCACAAAGTCCTCATGTTTCAAGAAAAGTTTACAATGCTAGTGATCTTTGGGTGGGATCACCACAAAGAGATACCCAGAAAAGAAAACCCAAGCATTTGTGCAAAAAAAAATTCATAATCTTTGAATGGAAAAATAGGTTAATAACTGACTTACCCAAATTGAAACGTTTGATAAAGAATCCCTTTGGTTGTAGCTAATTCAGTCTTCTCACCCAAATTTCCAAGAGACAATATGAAAGTGAGCAAAGACCCAACTTAGAGAAATTATTGTTGCAAAGATTGAAATTACAAATAAATGTATAGAAGTACACATCCAAATTTCATCAATTATAAATTGTAATTGAACACTTGAAATGGAAGGAAAGAGATATCTTTTTTATATAAATAACAACAAGAGACAAATATAAATATTTCACCTGAATCTCATGAGGCAGTGTTCTGAAACTGATGTCTGAGTTGTTCCACCCAAGTCTTTGCACACTCAACATCCAATCCAGTTTCTCTCTTGGGAAATATGCTCAAGAGAATCCATACAATTCTCTAGCACAATAAAAACTCCCAATAATGACTAGAAATACTATGTTCCAAGTATGGGAAAGGGGATTTTGCAGACGGAGATAAAAATAGGGCTTTAGATCTAGATTTCAATTGAAAAGCATGAGGGTATAATATCCAATACTCAATGCTTGTTTTTCATTCACATGTGCCTCATTTATACGGATTAAGAGGGAGTTAGGGAAGTTGGAGATAGTTACTTACAGAATTGGGACAAGTAGGAATGGTCGAAACTGAAACCTTTTCCTATAAAATAACTTATTTTTATTTTTTACCCTTGAATAGACATATACGTGATCTAGAAAAAATAAAAGCATGTATACATGGTATAACAGTGCAATAGGGCGTGTATTACTTGAATTTTTTGTTTTTAAGAATCTTTTCAAATGAATTATTATTCATAGATCCTAAGGGATTGGGGGAGTCTGCAAAAATATGAAAATTGGTAAGATCATACCATCTTGAGAATCTATGGGACAAGTGTAACAAAATATGAAATAAAACCTTCACTGAGAAGCAATTCACACATTTTCAAGACTTCTTTGGATTGAAAGCATCTTCATAACATGATACTTAGTCTACTCAACTAGAATTTTCTTTTTGGGGGGAGGAGGAGGGGGGGGGAGTTCACATAAGGTTTTCAATATTTCCTCCTTTAGTAGAAAATATTTTGTATACATGGGTATCAAACATAGTTCCGAATTGTTGAACCCATTTCTTTTGCATTAGTTTCACCAAGTTAGTCTTATGGGGAGGTGTTAGAGAATAATTATTGTATTCATAGAAACAATCTCTCACCTAGGGACTTATATATTGGTCTCATGAATACATTGGTCCAAATTCGACCCAATCAAAATCTGAGCTGCTGGAGAGCTTGAACCTTATATTCAAGGGAGTAATATGTTATTTATAGATTGTGAAAGTGATCCTCAAGTCTATTTCTAGAATTTGAGGACAAATTCCCTAAATTAGATTTTATTTCCCTAATTTAGTGTCCCACAGTGCATGTTTGACTTGTAGAGTGAATATAGGGAGTTAAGGCTTCATTGATGAAGGACTACAAGTTCTCTCCTTTATTATTATGAGGTAGTAGCAACCTCATTGAGTATTTTTAGAAAATTCCTCACATGCATGAGTTGATCATGCAATTTTTACTTGATTTTAGGTGTTTAAAGCTCCACTTTTCTACTTAGGTTAGTTATGAGTTTGTTAATTAATTCATCTATGAGAGCTTGTGTGGCTATTTAAGGGAATTAGATATCTAGTTAATCCCTAATTAGGTTTTCATGCACTACAGACCAATTCAGGTTACCTTCTTAACTGATTTGAAATGCTTATACTTAATGATTGCATCATTCTTTACAAATACAATGGAATAATGTGTCCATGAAAGAGATTTTGTTTCTCTTCTTTTTTTATTTATGAATGTCATGATTTTTTCACTTAATTAATCACTTTCAAACTATATTACTATTTGTTTTAGTTTCTAGATATTGTTCTCCAAAATATTATAGAGGCAACCTATACCTTGGAAGCATAATGATCAGTGATGGGTTTCCTTGTACTGGATGAGGGGAGACCTCGGTACTAGGGTAATTTATAGGGGTGAAATTTTGCCAATTGGCTATTTTTTATGTTTTTTTCAAAAAATGTATTCGCTATTTGGTCATTTTAGGTATCTAACATCGCCTATATTTACATAAAATATGTTTTTTATCATAATATTCGCCAAAATTTACACATTTTAGTTGTCACGTCCCCATGCCTCCGACCGGCAGAGAGGACGCGACTAAGAGCTTATTCAGGCCGGGCTAAACGCCCATGAACATGTACAGGCTTAAAAATTGCCTAGAACAGAATGCTTAACCATACAAATTTGAACATTTGTCTAAAACATGCACACAGGAATGCTTGTCATGCATAGTGCGTTTTAATCATCATACACAACGGAAACAATTGCATTCCTACAAGCATTCAGTTAACATACACAGCCTAATTAATTCATTTTGCACAGCGGAAACAACATGCATTTAAACAAGCATTCTTCAACATGTTCATTCCTTTTAATTAACAGTGAATATGGAATTGCAGAGGAAAAATGCACAAGATCACTTATCTTATGAACGCTTTGCTCCGCAACCAGCTACGTCGCTGCAACATTCCACCCAACCATAGGCCAGCGTGCTCCTTAATCTCTCAGCAACGCTGCCACCCCCGAGCTGGGCATGATTCTCCAAGGAAGAAGGGAACTAACAGGCTTACACATAGCCAGGATACACAAAACACACAGCCAAGCCAACTCAGTTGGGTTTATCAGGCCATTAAGGAGCTGATGGAGGCAATTTGCTAAGCTGGTGAGCTCATTGCAGAGCGAAGAACACCTACACCAAAACTAGCCTGACCTCTAAGACACCCATCCACACCCAACACAAGGAATCAGTCCCTTCTCTGCTACACAGTCCCTCAGGCCCTACATTCCCTTCCAGTGCCATTCAGGGGTGATGGAGAAGAAGGTCAGCCCTCTAGTTCTGCCTGTGTGGTTTCTAACACCAGGTTTATCAAGCAACCAAGCCAAAATCCTTGCTCCCAATACAGTCCGAAGACCAACAATTGCACTCCGGCAATTAATGCAGCTCTCATAGCTTAAACAAGGAAAACGAATTGCACAGCCCCATACATAACAGCAAAAATGGCTCACAACATGGGGGAAAAACACACAGTCCTGAAGCTTATCAGGGAAACCAACTCACAGCAGGGAAAAACGTCCCAAATAGCCAGTGCGTGAGGCCCAAAAGTTATTGAGACAGTAAAAAACGTGAATGGCTCTTCCCAGCCATGGTAAAAACACATGAATTCACAAAAAACGTGAATGGAAAATGCACTAGCAGCTCCAAAAACGTGAGGAAGACAACCCAGGCCCTGGCATTACAAAAACGACCTCCAATCCATGGGAAAAGTGAAGCTAACAGCCAAAAATGTGGAAAGAAAAACACAGGAAAATCTCCAGCTGCTCCCAAAACGTGAGGAAACTGAAAAACGTGAATGCCTAGCAGAATGGCCTGCGTTTTTGGGTATTTTTCCTGCCAGGGAAGTCAGAACACGTTTTTCAAAAATGGGTCTCTGCCCAATTCGAATTTGGTTGCCCATACTCTTCCCCTTCCATGCAATAACTAACTCAACCACATTCTGGCAGAAATAAATGATTGGGGAAAAAGACAAGAAAGGTGGTTGACAGCTTGATGGGTTTTCTCATAGGAATTTGGATTTTCCCCATTGGCCCATAGGCTAAATATTTCACCCCCCCTTATCCTTAGAAAATCATGCCCCATTCGATTTGGTTGCCGCGACCGTAGCTGGTTGTGTTTATTTTTATTATAGATGCATATTTACATGATGCTGAAACTTAATATGTGCCGCATGCCCCGATATACCGTCGGTGACAAATTTAAATCCAAAACATAGCATTACCGATCAATGGTGGGGCCTTGGCCTTTAGCTCGGCACCATGATCATTACAATATATACATCATGTACATTTAATGTAACGGGGTCAAAACCGGGGCATTACATTAGTGCTTATTTTATGTTTCATATTTAATATTCGCCTACCTATCTATACACATGTTTTTTTCAATCCAAAGCAATCACCTAGAATACTATACTTAAGTATAATATTAGAATCCTTAAAAAATACCTTGCTCAGTACCTCTTGGTTTGGTTGGTTCTCACATGCTCCATCTCCTTATCGAACCATTGACAATCATACAATATGGCAGTTCCCTTATCCGATTTGGTCGAATACCATGGAAATCCTTGAATCCCTCCATTAGTCAAGTCTATATTGGATCCCCTTCCATTACATGCTCCTTGTGGTGTCTAGGCTACGTTTGCAATAGTGATCCAATTTTAGTTGTAATTCCCTAGATCTATTTGACTTAGTATTAAACGATTTGAGTCACCTATGAGGTGTTAAATCACTCTTTAATCCTTCCATATATTGGTCCCATTCAGTATCAGTAGGGATTTAGTTACCGTGGTTTATCATTCCATAGACAATGCCAGTGTTCCTACTCATGTACTTCATATCAGCCATGATCGGACCATGAATATGTATTTTGATTGTGTTCCAATTTGATCGTCAGTATGTATTGTATACAATAATTATTCATATTTTGGCTAGGTCCCTTTGGTCTAGAACCTCCTTTCTATTAAGACATAGATACGAGCATGTGGATTCCCTCCACATTTGAGATTATTTATACCTCACCTCTTTGAGTGCTTTATCAGTAGGTATGGACCTTTGTAGTCCCCTAGGAAAGGGAGTTCTTTTCAACATAATACTAGTATCTTTCCACTAGTGTTTACATATTCCCCATTGAGTATGGAAGACATGATTTATTTTTGTTAGAGAATCATACCACCTAGTACCATGGTCACATACCACCTAGGACAAAATTTCATTTGTTTTGTACTTATGTTATATGGTCCAAACCTTGGTTATGCTATTCTAACAAGGTGTTTGGGGGTTTTTGACTCATTAATTGTAACACTCCTAGAACTGAAAAATAAATATTTTTATTTATTTGAGAAAACATTATGTTAAATTTATTGTAAAGTTTTTATGACCAAGTGGATCAAGGATGACTGTAATTGAATATTTATTTATTTAAAATAATTAAATAGAAGAGACACCTATCCAAAGAAGACTATTGAAAGAGTGTTCACTGACCCACTAGGAGGAATGAGCAGTTGTTGAAGGCAGGTTGACAAGTGGTAGCACTAGCATTTCACTTTCTAGATGTTGCAGGAAGCTGTTAGAATAATCAACCCATAATTAGCTACCATAGACATTAATTAATCCATTTTTGTCTTACTTGCCTAGTTTCCAATATTCCACTCTATGCAAGTTGTCTTCCACATGTCTTAGAAGTCAAACTTGCTAAAACTGAGTCATGGAGCACTTGGGAAACCTCCTAGAAACCATATTTAGCATTTCTTATTTATTCCAGATCCTCCCTAGCACATATCTTCTTTTTCTGCTAAGTTGCCTGCTTTATTGAGATTTATGGCAAAAGGGAAAGTAAGACCAAGTGTAGTTGACTTGTCTTTTTCCCTCATCATCCTCCATTATTTTCTCCTAATAAAAACATGTATGAGTTGTATTTCCATATATTATTAGCTTACCTACTTTACTTTTCCAATTTGTGAGCCTGTAAGTGGATTTGGAAACTACTTTATGCACCTATGGGGGATTTGACTAGATTTAGTAAGCCTACTTTTTTACTATTTCAAATGGAATCCCTTTGCATTCAAATATCTCATGTAATTATTTATTGCAGTAGCCTATGACTTCATAATGTTGGCTATTGTACACTTATTCAATATAGATTAGTGTTATGCTTCAATTTCAGTCTCCTTTGTTTGTAATTTTGCATGTTTGATTAGAAATTTTGTGAGTTCAATTGTTCTATCACTTGGGTTCAATTTCCACATGGTATTAGATAATTTGTCGATTGATTTCTCTCCTTCCATATTGCTATTACAGGTTTGACATCTTGACTGGGAGCACATTTTGCTAGTTGAAGGGCACAGTTCAGAGCTATGGATCAATCTCAGAAGATCATCTTGACTCCATTTAATTTATTTGAATGGAAACTAGATATGGAGATACTATTGAGAATGAATGGTCTCTACAGGGTGACTATGGAAACTGAGGTAGAGCCCAATGTAGTTGCAGAGAAAAATAAATGGCACAACAGGAGGGATGAGGCCTATGGTCTTTTGTGTCTGAGCATATCAAGAGACCTCCTCTTCCATCTTGATGGATTGACATCACCTAATGAAGTATGGGAGAATATTGTAGAGATTTTTGGTAAGATAGATGAGATGATAGGACATCAAATTGAGAATGAATTGATCTCTTTGAGCCCCAGCAGCTTCGAATCCCTGCAACTCTACTTTTCCAAGTTTAAATCCCTTGTTTTGAAGCTAAAACAATGTGGAATTGAAAAGAAGGAAGAGAAACTAGTTTTGGCCATACTCTCGAAGCTTGGCCCTGAATATTCAGTGTTTTTTTTTACCTTCCATGCCAACAAGTTGACAGCTCAAGCCTGGAAGATGCCTAAGCTTGCAGTGTTCATGGAATCCCTCACACAAGAACAAGATAAACTAGTGATGATGGGCACCATCAAACCTTCCAAAGACCAAGCTTTGGTTGTTGGATATTCAAGGGTGGATTCAAAATGCAAGAAGAAGGATAAGAAGCCACCTAAGCAAAAGAGAGACAAGAACAAGTCTCAAGAGTAGCCCCAAGCCTCAAAGAAAAACTTCCAGAAGAAGAAGAACAAAGGAGAAATGAGCAAGTGTGCATACTATAGTAAGGGCTATCATCCTTAAAGCTCCTACATGAAGAAGCAAATTGACATGTTGACCCAACTCCCAGAGAATAATAACATCTCCCTTCCTGATTGCTCAAAGAAGAGGGAAGGAGGATCAAATTCAGAGGACAGAGAGAGAGTACACGCATTGGTTACTAGCACATCAATCTGACCTAGCTTCATCATAGACTCTGGAGCTTCAAGACATATGGTTTCAACCAAGGAAGCATTCTCCTCTCTTGACATGTCGAAACATCCACCAATAATGCTGGGAGATGACTCTCTCACTAACAGTTTGGGGAAAGGAAGGATTGATCTTGACCATGGTAAGTTCAGTAATGTATTATATGTTCTAGTTCTTGCCTCTAACCTCTTGTCAGTGTATCAGATGACTCACACAGGGTCTCCAAAGAAGGTCATATTCTCCCCTGATGATGTTGAGATCACATAGATCACGAATGGTAAAGTCATTTCAAAAGGATTTGTAGATCACACTTTGAAGGTATACATGTTTTCACATTTTCTACCCTACTCAAACCCCTCTGCTCTTCTAATTCATGCTAATGGGGCAAGCAAGCTTCGGCATGAAAGATTTGTCCATATTAACTATAAGTATATTTTTGATCTAAGTGAAAAAGAAATGGTCATAAGGTTACCAAAGATTAAGTTTTCCAAGGGATTCTGTCAAGGTTGTATCCTAGGAAAACACCTAGAGCATAAATTTGAGAGAGCTAGTCATGAGAGAACCTATGCACCTCTTGAGTTGATCCACGGTGATGTTGTTGGTCAATTTCCTCATATGTCAATGAGTCAAGCCAAATATTCACTAACCTTCATAGATGACTTTTCCATGTATTGTTGGTTTTACTTCCTAAAGCATAAGTCTAAAGTTTTTGACCTCTTCAAAGTCTTTACAGCCTTAGTTGAAAACCAATCTGGGAGGAGACTCAAGATCCTCAGATATGATAATGGTGGTGAGTATGTTAAGTCTGAGTTCATTCAATATTGTAAAGATGCAAGTATTCAAATGCAACATTCAATCCCTTACACACTTTTAGTGCCAGAAATTGTTCTCAGACTACCAGAGCAACAAGCCAACACAATCTCAAATAAAAATAAAATAAAATTGGTTTGAAGGGTTTTGGTTTTTAGTTTTGGTTGAAAACTTCATCAATTAAGGAGGAAATAAACAACAACAATCTAATATAGAACTGAATCATGCAAGTTGGATAAACTGGGGATCAAACACATCCTAATAAACCATAAACATTACACATGAAACACTAATTTCATCCACAGCCTATAAGCATTTACATGAATAAACCTTTAAACAGGAAATGAAATTGTAGATTGAGCAATCAACCAGATCAGAAATGAAAAAGAATGATAGGTAAAAGGGCTTATCAGTTTATATATAATCAATAACAATCATCCACTTACATAAGAGTTACAAATGATAGCTTGAGAAATCAAAGCTCCAAAAGCCTCTCCTTGAGTGAAAAATCCCACCCCAAAATTGTATGTTTGTCTTCCTTTTATCATTACAAAAGTAAATTAGTTCCATAACTACCTTCTAGGTCAAAATTTGAAATAGTTACATCAATTAGTTACATGATAACTCAAAATCTTTAAAGACAACTAACCCAAAAATAACAAATCGGATTTGGGGAATTTTCGTGAATTTTGCTACGCCTTCATATCTCTCGATATGGGACACCTGTACAAAAACTGAGAGAGGTTGTTTTAAATGATTATGTTATGAACAAAAACCTCTCTTGGTTTTTCAAAATACGTGCTGCAAATTTGTGACTAAAACATGAAATTATTAAATAATTCAAACACTGAAAATAGGCCACAAAGATGAATTCGAATCTCTCAAACGATAACAGTTGTTACAAAACTAAGAGATTATTTTGTGAATGATTTTTTTGTGGACAAAAACCTCTTTTGGTTTTCCTGAATTCGCTTCCATCTCCTTGTAATCTGCTCCCAATGACAATGACAAAAACAAGAAAAACAAAGCTGCTACAGGAATCTCCTCATGAAAATATTTGACAAAGGACTCGAAAATGAGAGTTATATTATAAATCAAAACTTGTTATAAACTTTTATTATAAGTTTTTGAAAGCGTAAAGATGTACATATTAACTAATAAGCCCAAAAGACAAACCTTAAAACTAAAATAATGAAATAATTCAACCATTAAAAGCATTAAATCCATCCAAAATGATTGATTGTCAAAAATTCTTAAAATCAACATAAAATGTAAAATCATTTTAAACCAATGGTTGAAAATTAGGACAAAAAGAACGGATAAACTAAGAATAAGATCTAGTTATAACATCTGGCTCTTGCTGCGGGATGAAGTCCTCCTTGTGAAGCTTTAAGAACATGTAGACCTTGTGCCTTATTCATTGGGTGATGGAGTCATTTACCAAATCTCTGCAACTTTCTCAAACTCTGAACACATACCTATGAAATGACAAAATGCTGCTACAAACCAGCATACTGAAAAGAATCTACATGCTTGTATAGCGAGCTTATTCTGCTATTTACTCCTGCTTGTAATCGGAGGAAACAACCCAATCAAGTGTAATCATACTTCCAGTGAAGCCAAGAAACCATTTGACTGAGAATCATAATTCCATGCATGCTAATGTTTGAGTAAACCCACAAAAGATGTGATAAATGCAATAAAAAGTCTGTAGGTAGCTGATACTTATGACTGGAAATAGGAAGTATTCCAAAAGTTGTAGCATTAGAAACCTTTGAAAAATACAACTCCATCCAAGAAGCCACGTGATCATGAAATTTCCGATTTAAAACTTCAATGTCTTCATTATATTCATCATAAAGTGAAGCATTCTCTTCCTCTCCATTGCTATTCTTTTTAAACTTTGGATCAAGAATGGAAACCAAGGGCTTTTCAAACTGCTTCTCGACCTTGAAATAAAACCCTTGATCAAAACTTGAACAAATAAAATTCTGAAAGTGACCATAAGTCAAGAATGGAAAATTATTTCTTATATCAATAGTAAGAGGTTGAAGAGTAGCAAATTCTTCTTCACAACATGATAATCTCATAGCAGGAACTAAAAAATTTCTACTATAATCCACTGAAAGTATATTATCATTGAAAAAGTCAGCAAACTGATATGAAGAATCAACACAAGCATCATTTATATCCTTGTTCATATGAAAATATGAAAATGATGAAGAAAACCGTCTTAAATCTGAATGATACCTACGTTCTTCTTCATGTTCATAAGCTTGTATATCTTCAACATGAGCCTAATATCAAAGCATTTTGCAAGCTTGGATGTTCTCCTCCACTCCTTTTGCATCCTCAAACAATTGTCTTAAAGATGATAATTTCCTTTCTAACAGGAAAAAGACAAGATCTGCATGTTGAGCCATAACATAATATACCATAGCAAGTTTTTCCGAAGCCATGATCTCCGGAAGCATACTGATATAAAAACTTTGAAACCTCCAATTAAATTTAGTAATTGGCTCATCATTCTCTCTTTTCAACTATAAAATTCAAAAATAAATTGATCATAAGATTTATTCTTACCCCAATACTTCAAAAAGACATCATGTAACTCTTCCCACGATCCAATTGAATCAGCTTTTAAATTTTGAAACCAAAACCCAACATCTCCAGCAAAGGATTTTGAAAATAACCTCATGACAACATCATCATGCATGATTTCAAAATTATCAATGAAATTATGAAAATATTCTAAATGCTTCTCTACTGTAATATGGTCTTTTCCGGTAAAATGGGGAAGATATTCAACAAAGTAGGAAGGGTAAGAATGTAAGAGAGATGGAATCCTAAGAGATTTAAACATCTTCTGTTTGATTCTAGACTGAAAATCTGTGAATTGAAAATGAGGTTCAACAAGATGTTCACAAGTTTCAGCAGTGATAGTAGAAGGTAATAGATCAAGGATGATTTTAAGGAACCATACTTATTTAAAATTGTATAAATGTTGGTGAATCTTACCAATTATTAAAACGCCAACTATAAAATGTTTGGCAATATATTTCAAAAAATATTTTAATTTCCAAGGATTTTATATCATTTATATAATAATTTGACGATTTTTAGGGTGAAAAAATTTTACCCCATCAAAATTGGGCGAAACAGGGCTTCAAAAAATGCAAAATGGCGAATCTTTTTTTGGAGAAAAACCCCTAAAAATAGCCCATGGGCTAAATTTCTCCCCTAAAATTATCCCTGTAATAGATTAGCTTTATTCTCAACAAGATCAGTAGAATAATCAGCTTCAAGAGATATGGGTATATGTATATCATGCTGCACATGTATTTCAAATGAAGGAATAGGATCAACATCAATAAAACAAGAAGAATGCATATTTTCTTCTTCCAAAGAGGGATATGTACTTGAAGGTTTATGATCATCGGAATAGACAAAACAAAAAATAATTATGTTGAAATGCAATGGGAAAGACAGGAAAGAACTGATGAATAAGAACAAAACCTCATGGAGGAAAGCAACAAGATGATACCCAGTCTTTCCATTTGGCTTCTTCATTTTTCTGTCAACAAAATTCTCCTTGTAGTGGAATCTTTAATTATGGAGTCACCAGTGAACAATTGTAGTCTAAAAGATTTTCTGACTTTGTTCACCTTTGAAAATGAGATGAATAATGATATCCCAGGGAAGATATACTTCAGCTTCATCACCGGCAATGGCGCTAAAGATGTTAGTGCCAGAAATTGTTCTCAGACTACTAGAAGAACAAGCCAACACAATCTCAAATAAAAATAAAATAAAATTGGTTTTAAGGGTTTTGGTTTTTAGTTCTGGTTGAAAACTTCATTAATAAAGGAGGAAATAAAAAACAACAAGCTAATACAGAACTGAATCATGCCAGTTGGATAAACTGGGGATCAAACACATCCCAATAAGCCATAAACATTACACATGAAACACTGATTTCATCCACAGGCTATAAGCATTTACATGAATAAACCTTTAAATAGGAAATGAAATTGTAGACTAACCAATCAACCAGATCATAAATGAAAAAGAATGATAGGTAAAAGGGCTTATCAGTTTATATATAATCAATAACAGTCATCCACTTACATAAGATTTATAAATGCCAGCTTGAGAAATCAAAGCTCCAAAAGCCTCTCCTTGAGTGAAAAATCCCACCCCAAAACTATAAGTTTGTCTTCATTTTATCATTACAAAAGTAAAGTAGTTCCATAAATACCTTCTAGGTCTAAATTTTAAACAGCTACATCAATTAGTTACATGATAACTCAAAATCTTTAAAGACAATTAACTCAAAAATAACTAATCGGATTTGGGGAAATTTTGCAAATTTCTGAAAATTTGGGTCTCAAATACACCTTTATATATCTCGATCTAGGACACTTGTGCAAAACATGAGAGAGGTTGTTTTAAATGAGTATGTTATGAACAAAAACCTCTCTTTGATTTTCAAAATTCCCCTTCAATTGATCGAAATACATGCTGAAAATGTGTGACTAAAACAGGAAATTATTAAATAATTCAAACCCTAAAAATAGGCCACAAAGATGAATTTGAATATCTCAAACAATAATATCTGTTACAAAATTGAGAGAGGTTTTCATGAATGATTATGTTTTGGACAAAAAAATCTTTTGGTTTTCCTAAATTCGTTTCCACCTCCTCGTAATCTGCTCCCAATGACAATGACAAAAACAGGAAAAACAGAGCTGCTACAAGAATCTCCTCATGAAAATATTTGACAAATGACTAAAAAATGAGAGTTATATTATAAATCAAAACTTGGAATAAAATTTTATTATAAGTTTTTGAAAGCTTAAATATGTACATATTAACTAATAATCCCAAAAGACAAACCTTAAAATTAAAATAATGAAATAATTCAACCATTAAAAGCATTAAATCCAACCAAAATTATTGATTGTCAAAAATTCTTAAAAACAACATAAAATGTAAAATCATTTTAAACCAACAGTTGAAAATTAGAACAAAAAGAACAGATAAAGTAAGAATAAGATCTAGTTATAGCACAGACCATAGCAAAATGGTGTTGCTAAGAGAAAGAACAGATCACTGAAGGAGATGGAAACCTGTATGATGGAGGCTAAGACTTTGCTGCCAAAGTTTTGGGCCGAGGCTATAAACTGTGCATCCTATATCCAAAATAGGGTGCCTCATAAACATATTGATGGTATGACTCCTTTCGAAGGTTGGAGTGGGCACAAGCCAGATGTGACCCATTTCAGGATTTTTGGCTCAAAGGCTTGGGTTAGAATTCCAACTGAAAAGAGAAAGGCTTTGCAGCCCCAAAGCCAAGAGTGCCTATTTTTTGGGTATTCTGAAGATTCAAAAGGGTACAAGCTGATTAACTTGAGCACAAACAAATCCTTCATTGAAAGGAGTGTTCAGTTCCAAGAAGAGCCTTTAGCAGCAGTTGAAGTTGGAGAGTCTTCTTCACCACCAGAACCATTGAATGTAAGTGAAGATATAAATGAGTTTGCTGATTCTGATATGTCTAATATTGATGATTTAATTGCATATCTTCACATTCCTACAAGACCAAAATGAGAAGCAAAGACCATTCATGCAGCTGGGGAACTAGCTGAAAATCCTAGTGATCCTAAGAGGATTAGATCTTAGTTTGAGAGTGCTATGTGTATGAAAGACCCTTTGTTTGCAGAGAAGTGCTATATGATGGTTGAATCAGACCCACAAACATATTAGGATGTGTTAGAATAATCCGTCATGATTATTGTAAATAAATAATAGGAATATGAATAGCTAGGAAGGCGAAGAGGCTGGTAATCAACCGCCTCATGAAATGTATAAATACAGGCATTTGCATTTGAATAAATAATCAATCGGGAGTTATACCTAACAACTGGTATCAGAGCGCTGCCATAACTCCTGCCTTTTTCCAGTCTGCTGCATTTCAGCCTGGCATTCTGCCTGCCAGTCTGCTCTTTCAGAGCTGCCTGCCAGTCTCTCCTGCCTGCATGCATTGTATGCGTTA
>LPNX010852029.1:594321-623011 GCA_001517045.1 Pseudotsuga menziesii | reverse complement strand
AAGCAGGCTTACCCAAAATAGGCAAATCCCCCATAGGTGTAAAAAGCTGATCCCAAATCTATCAAGGACCCCACGAATTAGAAAGGGCGCATGGGCAAGTCAAAGAGTGGTCAAATGGAATCTCATACATGCTTTTGCATGGAGGAAAGAATGGAGGAGGAAGAGGCAACAAATCTGATTCACCTCACCTAGTCTTGCTTTCCTATGTGCCTTAAAACACTGAAAAAGCAGGGAATAAAGCAGAAAAAGAAGATGGGTGCCTAGGAGGCCAGGAATAAAGAAAATTTGATTCCTAAGGCTTTCCCAAGTGCTCCATGAGTCAATAATGGCAAGTTTGACCTCTATGGATAGGCAATTATCAACTTGCACATGGTGGGACTCATGGACTAGGCAAATAAGACAAAAATAAATGAATTAATGTCTAAGTGGGTAAATACTATGGGTTGATTATTCTAACACTAGTGGCCCCATAAAATATGTCCTTAGGTGGGTGCAACCAAATATTTATGACTTCAAGTATTGATTCATCTGATGATAAAATTATGTCCAAGAAATCAAGCGAGCTAGGAGATCTCATAGCCAAAATGGGCGAAGTAACTGGATCATATTCCTCCATGAAGGGAATATTTTGATCCAAATCTACTGAAGCCATTTGAATATCTTGGTATGACACTTCTAAAGGAGATAAGGGTTGTGGGATCACAAAATTTCCCATGAGGGAGTCATCTTTTAACGATCCTACCCTAATGTCTTGAAATTCCTTTTGAGCATCTCTAATGAAAGGAACGTTCGATTGGATAACAGTTTCAAGCATGCAGTAATCTAATTGGTTGATCATGAAAATCTTCCCCCAATGAGGGAACTAAATCACTCGGGACATTAAAGACACTATAGCCATCATCACATGTATCCAACTACATCCTACTAGAAAATTGTAATCTATAGGTGCATCTACTACCTCAACATCCACTGTGACTATTTTTCTACCCCCTTCAATAGGGAAGGATACAATGAGTCCATGAGGAGGGGACAAATGTCCATCAAATGATTTCCGCACAATATGGGATTGAACTAAGGTGGGTGATCCTAATGCTTGCCAACATTTAAATGACATGACACAAGTTGAGGCCCCTTCATCAACTATGGTTTGAAATATATTCTTGCCATGAGATGCCACTTTAATCTGAAAAGCAACTTTGGAAGGAATCCTACAGGTTGATTGGTATAAGTCTAATGTGATTAATGTCAGATCGGATGGATCAACAGCTCTAGTTAAATACATTAGTTGCTTTATTTTTGCAGGACAATATTGCAACACCTCCATGGCAGACATGGAACATGATGCTTGAGCTATTTCCTCAATAACAGTTTCATTATGAGTAGCTCGTGCATTAGGATTATGCATTGTTCCACATAGATCACTTTTGGGGGGGTGTGGTACTATGTTTATGGTTGGTTTCTCAATGGTGAGAGATCCATTTGGCTATGATTCTGATTGATCCAATGTACTAGGAGGGACATCATAAGAGTGAGATATCATTTTAATGTTCACCTCATGATCACACATGAATACATTGGCATTGGCATCAATTTCCTCTTGCGGGGATTTTGACTGGTTTCCTCCTAGAGGAGGTTCCAATGTTGTAGAAACCATTTAATGATGGTGTTACAAAAAGGGTTGCATTAATACATCAGATTGTTTTTTCCCACTGCCTTGAGTTTGATTCAGTGCATCTTCTTTTCCAAAGTTAGCATTCTTCTTGCTCTTGTCTTTTTTATTATTTCCTCTAAGTTCCATGGACTAAACTATGGGATTTTTTAAAGTTTTGAAAATATCTACATTGTTCTTAACCTTGTACTTATTCTTCCTAAGGTCCATGGATTGAACTATAAGGATTTCAGAATTCAGGGAAGGCTTAGCATATTGCTACATGTCTTGACCAGCTGTCGGTTCTGAGGTTTGAATAGACATTTGTCCCATTTGTTGGGTTATATGCTCAAGGTTGTTAATGGAACCAATCATACCATTGGCATGAGTTCCATGTGGTGGCCTAGCTGGATCAAACATATTTTTTGTAGGCTGGTTCCAAAAAGATTGGTTACTTTATGGAACCTCACCACTCCATTGTGTGATGGGTTTCATGGGTGGATTTCCCCGTGCGGGATTAGACTCCAAGGAGATTGGATACTTCCTAGTATCTGACCACACCATTAATGAATGGGTGGATTTACCCCTTGTGGGGTTAGACTCCAGTGGGATTGGATATTTCCTATGTTCTGACTACACCATTTAGGTGGTCCCTAGATTTGAATAGTATTCCAAGGTGGGTTTCCCCCTTGTGAAGGCTTCCCCCAAGAAGATTGGGTACTTCTTGGAACATGATCAATGGGTGGATTGTCTCCTGATGGATTTAGGTCCTAAGAATATTGGTTACTTCCTACAACTTGACCACTGTATGGATTTCCTCCTAATGGACTTGGGTCCCAAGAAGATTGGTTACTTACCAAAAATCAACCATTCCATTGATTCTATCCTTGGTTTTGATTGGAATTCCAAGGTATGTTTCCTCCTTGTGGAGGTTGGATGCAAAAAGATTGGTTACTTTCTGAAACATGACCACTCCATTGTGTAATTGGGTTGATAGGTGGATTTCCCCTAGGCATTGTGCTAGGATAAATCAAAGGATAACCCTCTGGACATTTCCTCCCATTGGTGAAGGATAATTCCAGTTGGAATTTGTGGTCTAGGATGTATTATTTCTGCCAAGAATTTTAACATTCCATGGTAAAGGGTTTTCCCCATAAGTAAAACCTAGACAACTATTGTGTGTGACAAGATAATTTTGATAACCTCCTGCAACCAATTGAGGTTGCATTGATATGGTTCCTTCAACTTTTGACGAATCCAAAGGGTCAAGTGTAATGTTCTGCATACTATCACAAATTTCAAAAAAACTAACTAGTGACTCACTTTCCGTAAGTATGATTGAGTTTAAAGGATGTGCTAAGGGTGGATTTACGTGAGCAAATGTGTGATATTTTATTTTTTCAATCTCAACTAAAGTAAGATCATCAACCCTATCTATGTTTCATCCATGATGTGACAATTTTTTAGAATTGATTTGACGTTGTTATTCTCTAGTAATGTTTGATCTGGTTTATAAGTAGTTCAATTTCAAAGTCACAAGGATGTGGTTCATGTATATGCCTCCACAATGTAGTGGGGCCCTCAAACTTGGGTAATTTTTTTCACTGCCACCTTGACGAGTGGATCAGGAGATTAATCACTCTGAAGTTTAATAAAAGGATTTGTTTATTAGAGTATATCAAAATATAGTTAGACAATCCTAAAGGTGACTAGACTCAACAAAAATCAAAGTGTCCACACCACTAAAAAACTCCCTAAGGAAGAAAAAATCAAGCTTCTTTCCAAAAAATCAAGGTTTAGTGGAAAGTTGGATTTTTAGAGGGCCTTCCAAAACTAGTAGCCTTTGAGGGACATTAATCCTCAAGACTTACTAAATTTTGAAGGTATGAGAAACAGTTACACCATTCTTCAATCGCGAGGGGTCCAAGTGTTAGCTCTAGGCTACTCACCCTCCAAAGGAGCTGAAACAACCTTGTGTCTATCTCAAGTATTACAAGTGTCCCCCACTCACAATATCCTATGTGATTTCCTAGGAAAATAAACTATGGTTACCACTTCAGAATCAGTGACCGGGTAGGATAGTCATCAGTTCAGGATAACTCACATAGAATAGCTATCTCAAAAAAGTGATGTCACCCCGAGGACTTGCCACTTAACCAAGACACTGTAATGTGCTCATATCCCACAAAAGAAGCAAAAGGGGGGGTATTGCCCTTACTAATTTGGATTGACCTTGTGCTTGACACTTGTGTTAGAAGTGCTTTCCTGACTAGCACTTTTTGCTACTAATGGATTTAGCTCTCTTTAATCAATGCTAGTTTCAAAGTTTCATGGATTTGGAGTGTTAACTCACCATATTAACCCAAATCCCTATCCTAATATTGTTGGTGATATCAAAAGATAAAATCTTGGTTGTTTTTAGATTAAGCGTTGATTTTTAAAGGTAATTCGATTAGTTTCGATGAGTGGTGGTGAAACTAATGATGTTGTGACTTATGCTACTGAACTAAACCATTGCACATATGCTTTTAATCCTAAATGTTCATTTGATGAACTCTTTATACTAAAATAAGGTAAGAGATTTTTTAGAGTGCCTTTCACACATGCATGTATTTCCTTTTTCCACAAAAACAAATATCCCTAACTCAATAAGAATTTTAAATGAAACATGGTGATGTAAAAATTTTGGTTTTTGGTGATCTTCACTATTACATTTGAGGACCATTTTCTCATTCACATGATCCACTGAAAGCACAAGTGAAGAGGATACGTGTTGTATTCGAAATGTCTTATTTAGGATTTCAAATTGTGTGGCAAGTTAGCAAGTTTATTTGATTTCAAAATTCTGGGCCTAAAGGATCATACATTGAAATAATGTGTCATGTCTTTTAATTTTCCAACATTTTACTTATGCAAGTATGAGATAAAAATTATAGAATGAGACAAAATTTCATATGTTCAATTACAAAATAATGAACCTAAATGATAATATTTTCACAAACTTTCATATCTAATCATTTTTAGAGGAAATTTGACCAATGCTAAAAAACAAATTACTAGTTAAAGTGTTTTTTCTAGCTTTTCGAGGAGGTTTCCAAGCTTTTGAAATTCAAAAGAAAAAGGTCCTAAGGCCTTCAAAAATGATCCTAAAATATCCTAGGAAGACTCAACAATTTTTTTGAAATTCAATTAAGGTTCTAAACGGTCTATAAAGAATTCAATTCAAAGCCAAAAAACAGAGTTTTCAAAAAAAAATCAAATTCCAACCATATGCACACAAAAATTCAAAAATCCTTCCACAAATATTTAAAATTTGATAAAATAGATGTAAGTACTATCTAAAACCTAATTTATGATATTCCTAAGACATCTACAGTAGCAAAAACCAACCACAATGGGCCAAAATTGTAGATCTAACAATCAAAAATCAAGAACCATGAATTTTTCAAAAAACGTGCAAAATTTCAAAATTCTTCAAAAAATACCTTAAATCTTGCTAAAAGGGAGGTAAATGTTGTGTAGAACCTAAGTTATCAAACTCCTAAGACACCTACAATAGTAAAAATCAATCAAAATGACCAAACATTGCAGATTTGAACATCAAAAATCAAGAACCATGCATTTTCCAAATTGCAACCACATGAACACACCACTTCAAAAGTATTCAAATAAATACCTAATATTTGACCAAATTGGATGAAATTAGACTATAAAATCAATTGGAGGACTATCTAATATTTCAACAACAAAACAAATCACTCAAAACAGACAAGAATTAAGTATTTTATGACCAAAATACTAGACAAATATTGCGCCTCTGTGATACACACGACTATCATTACTACAAAACCACGTGTTCCTCCAATGTACAAGCAACTGTCACTACTACAAACCCAAGTGTTCCTAGATAAACCTCAGATCCTTCCCAAATCTATAAAGATAGGGCCAAGTAAGGGCCAAGCTAGACTGGTTTGAGATTCTTGAATTGATTTAAATCCTGAGAAGACAAAAAAACAAGCATGCATCAAAGGATTTAGAATGAAAGACACACCCAAACAAAGAGGAAATTCTCATGAAAACTTGTTTCAAGAGAAAATCCCATTAGAGTCCCAAGTGGAGTCACCATTCTGTAGTAATATTTCTTTGCAGGGAAAATTCTACAAACTAATATAACATTTGCTACAGGGAAGGTGAATCATGTTGATATAATTTATGCAATAATGGACAATTTCCTGAAATTTCTACACTTTTTTCAAAGGAAAAGGAGAGAGGGAAGGGAGGAGGTTACCTCTTGTAGCGTGTCATTTGGTGAAGATCCTTTTGCTCCATCTTTCATGGTCTTTAGGCCTCCATTAGTATCAGCTAGCTAGTTCCTTACCTATAGCTCTTAAAAAACTTCAAATAAAGCATGAAATCTATCTACTAAATGTTGAAAAAATACATGAAACAAACATGGATTGAAACACAATATTTAGAGGAAATTTGAATTGGATCATATTAAATTGAGAGAATGGTGATTATAGCCCAATAATGGGTGAATCTCCTTCTCCCTTGCTCTAAACTACCCCTCTCCGTCAATGCCAATGATCAAATGAACTATGATGTGCAAGAAAGGTTCTATCTATCTTCTCATTCCTCCATCATGCCTTTGCTCTCTAATTTGTCCTCCTTCCTTCACCTCATATTCCTTTCTTATATATCATTGGGATTTGTGTTTCCAACCTCTCATTATGAATGTGAGTTTAATCTTTTTGAATATTTTTTATTCTTTCCTTAATAAAACCCGCTTTCCTTAGTTTTGGGGCATTTTACTTGAAGTTCCAAGCTTTTAGGACAATTAATACATATGCCATGTATTCTTTCCACTATAAGAGTTGTGGTGACTAAGTTTTGATCCTTAAGTAGTCTTGGTATTGAATTCTTTAGAGAAACCTTTTTCTTCAGACCTTTCTTCCTTTGCAAAAGGAGTGGTCTAATGAGAGATCAAAGATCTCAATTTGTTCCAAATTTTGGTCTTCATGTTGCAAGCGAAAAGAAGATATGTTCTTAGACCATCATCTTTGAGGGTGTTCATTTTATTGTTATCATCTTCTCCTTTTTGAGCTCCTCAATTTCCTTGGTATTCTCTATGATCATATGCTCTTTTTCCTTCTTCAACGCCTCAATTTATTTGTGTGCATCCACCTCTTTCTCCTGCAATCTCAAGAATTAATGGCTGATACTTTGTTCCCTGTCTGCCAACTCTTGATTGGAGACCCTCTGCATATGCACCAATGTCTATGTGGATAGCACCCTGATGTCTACTTACAGATCTTGTAACTACTGCAGTGAGGCATTAATATCCTCATTGTTGGTCTTGATCATAGGCGGTGGAATTTGCACATTCCTAATACAAGTCCCAGTGCTGATTGAGCCAAGATTATGCATAATTATTACCTCCAGTGCCTTCTTCAATACTGCATTAACTAAAGAGTCAAGGTGATTTTTTACCTCACTGAATTCATCATATGTCTGCTTCTTCATCGCCTCCATTGCTATGGTAATGGCCAGGATAATACGACTCAAATGCACCTCTGTCATGGGTGTGGTCCCACTAGTCGCACCCTGATCCTTCTTCTTCTTTGTATAGGATTCCTCAAACTTTTGCTCAACCTATGAATCAGTAGGTTTCCTTGTCGACACTCTATCATAATCATGGTCACTTGGCGGGTCAGGCACAGGGTCCATCGGTGCATCAGCTGGTGGACCCATTGGTACCTCTTCAATACTGATGGTTCACTCCATTCCAAGGGCCAATCCTCCAGAATGGTATCCAGATATGCATCAAAAACCTTAAATGTTGTTGGAATCCATTTCTTGTCTGGGTCTTGCTGTGCTTGGACATGAATCGCATGTAGCCCAATCGCAAATCTAAGTACTCTATGATACTTTACTAGTGTTTCCTTTGTCACTCATGGAACCTTCACTGTTGTAGCTTGCAACACCTCCAAGTAGATCCAGAACTGGATTGCACAGTCCTTTAGTCACTCTGCTTCTTTCACATACCATAGATTCTGGTATCACACACCTTTCCAAACATTTTCTCCATCTACATCCATCCCTTAATAATCGTATGGATCCATCCAAGCCACCAGCATAATCAAAATGAGTAACTAGTTATATGTGAACGGTCACTGCCTCGCTTAGACTATGAGTGCATCCTCTATCCACTAGTTCATCAAGAACAATGATCAGTTCATCTGCACCCCTTGTGCAAACTTCTATGCATGGGAAATGACCCTTGAATTGCATTGGTTGGGTTGATTAAGTATGACAACCTTGTATCCCAGAATCTTTGTCGCGATGTGAACCGCCCGATCATTGATATTGTCTACACAATATGCGTGTCTGTAGGGATGCAAGCTATATATTTTCTTTAATTATGCAGCCAACCTCCTTTCGTTGTCTTTCCCCTTGAAGTACTAGGATGGGTCAAGCCCCTCCTTAAGTAGCCCCATGATTTCTAAAATAAGCGCCATAGTAACTGGAACCGGTTTGTCCCAATGTAGAATCCCTCCATGGAAGCATGCCTAGAGCTGCTTCACACAAGCATTTTCCTCATTCAACCGCCCAAAATGCGGCATATTGATCAGTCCCAATAATCCTGATAGTTCCAGGAAACACACCCAGTCTTGTGGAATTTGTGTTATTGGGTCACCTCCCATCTGTGCTAGGGGTAGATATGGTTCTTTCATAATCTCTACTGAGGAAATCATATCATGGTCCTCATACTTCATTCGCGTTAGTGAGGGCACAATTTCCTTGGTGCAAATCATCCCTTGCAGTATCTTTGACATCTTAACTGGGTATTTATGATTCTTCGATATCTCCCTGGGCTTTGTGTTAGGATGACAGGGAGGCACATACCCAGAAATATCCACAATGGATACCCCTAGGGAGGTTGATGTCTCCTCAGCCTCTGATGTTGAAGGACCCTTCTTTGTAATAGCCTCCTCCTATGTCCACATAGAAGTTCTATTCTGTCACTTCTTCTGCACTAGGGAGTTGGGTCACAGTTCCCTTCTCTTATTTCTTGGAACCGATTACGATCCCATCGACATGTTTGCAATATCTTACATGATGGGTACCCCGATAACTAGTGAATCTCTCTCACTAGAAATATCAACCGTGACTTACTCCCATAGCATGTCGTACCAGTGCCCCCCAATTCTCAATGGGAACTTACCCTTACTTCACTCTGAAACTCACCCAATCACTACAACTTAACTCAATGCAACTCTTCTCTGCAAATATATCGACAATTCACACTTTGCACAATGGTGACTTCTGACCGCATTCAGCCCCTTATTATAGCACCTAGTCAATCACATCCTCATCATGACCAAATCATTATGATCCTATTTTCCTCATTATGACCAAATCATGCATTAATCACCCAAATACACTGGCAATCCTATCAATCCAATGGTTGAATCCATCATTAAGATGCGTCTCATCTGAAAGCACCACTGGATAACTATCTTAACTGCTGAATTTATTATTTGACTTGACTTAGTCGTGTTCCTATGGCTATCGTGGAATGACTTAACTGCGATACTAAATCCTCTACTTATGAATCCCCTTCCTCTTGGTGCACCATCCTCCTAACTAGCATCTCATACAGAAACAAAATGTTTTTTTCCATCCCGTAGTGCATCAAGAATCACGTGGCTTCAGGCTCATCTTGTAGGGCTTCAACCTGCTACCATTCACTAGCTTTGGCAGCATCACTCCATCTAACTGATGCGGTTGTACTTCACCTCGTGAAGTAATGAAATTAATGAGATATGGACCTAGCTAATGCATCTGTAACTTACCTGGATGTTTGGCGTACTTATTGTCATACATCAGGACCAGGTCTCCTTGTTGAAACTGTTTGTGCTTAATATGTCAATCATGCTAAGCCTTTTGTTGATCCTTCTTAACATGTTGGTGAAAACCTATGGCAAAGTAGTCTTCCTCGAGCTCCACCAACTGCACCAGGCATTATTCTAATGTTGCTTCATCAACCATGCCTGTCACTGCCACTATGCTCAAACTTTGAACAATGTACTCCATAGGCATGATTGCCTCTTACCCATACACCAATTTGAATGGTGTTTGTCTTTTCAATCTTTTGCAAGTGGTGTAATATGCCCATAAGACTACTGGAAAATTCAAATCCCATTCATCATGGTTCGCATTACATACCTTTGAGAGCACATGCTCCAACACCTTGTTGAATGCCTCCACTATCCCATTCACTTGTGGATGATATGAGGTACTCTTCCAAGGTGTATTTGAAGCTCGTTTTTCAATGCATTGACTGTTTGATTACTGAAGTGACTCCTTTGATCGCTCATTAATATCCTTGGGCACCCAAACCAAATAATAATGTTGTCAAATAGGAACCTTGTTGTTGTTGCAGCGATGCAATCTACAATAGGTGCAGCCTCCGCCCATCTTGTCAAATGGTCTTTTGCTGTAATTATGTACTACACACCAGTTCTCTTTCTAGGTGGGTTATTTGGTCCCACAAAGTCAACATTCCATTTATCAGATGGATGCAGTGTCACCTAAGGTACTAGCAACATCACATCCCTCCTTGACGTTTTTCTAGTTCTTTTATAGACATCACAATTTTGTGCATAGTTCGTCGCATCAGTATGGAGAGTTGACCACCAAATCCTTGCATTGAGCACCTTCTTGGAAGTAGCGCAACCTCCATAGTTTCCACTTGCAACTCCAACATGTGCCTCTGCCAATATCTTCCCTTGTTCATGTGGTAGGACACATCATCGTAAGATCTTATCTGGTTCGAGCTTATAGAGTTGTCCAGCGATCAACTGGAAATATGCAGCCTTGACAATCAACTACTTCTTCTGACTTGTACTAAGCTCTACTGGTGCTGTTCCCATCACCAAAAAATGAATTATTTGTTCATTATAGTCATCAACCATTTTGACTCTGAATAGTTGCGCATCCGACAACCCATCTTCTATGTTTATTGGTTCCTCATCTGTCTCAATTTGAGATAGATGATCTAGGCCAGCATTCAATCGACACAACTTCAAAATTATCTCATAATCACACTCTTGAAAAAGAAGTAGCCAGAAACATATCCTCCCCCCCAACACAAGCTTATTGACTAGGTATTTCAAAGAAGAATGGTGTGTGAACATATTGAAATGACCACCCAATAGGTAATGGAGAAATTTATGTAACGCATATACCATCACCAAACCTTCCCTCTCTGTGATAGTATAATTTTTCTTCGTTGTCGATAGGTTCCGACTAGACAAAGAAATCGGGTGATCAAGATCTCCTTCCCCTGGCTATGCTAGCACCACTCCCAGCACAATAGACAAGGAATCCACATGGACATGGAAATTCTTATTCCAATCAGGAAAAACTAGTAATGGTGCGGAATCCATCTTGCCCTTCAGCATCTCAAAACTATCTTGAAACTCCTAAATCCATACAAATACTGCATCCTTCTTTCGTAACTGCTCCATAGGATCTGTGATCATGGCATAACCATGGATGAACTTGTGATAGTATCCTTTGTGCCCTAGTGTCTCTCTAATTTGTTTCACGTTTGTAAGTGATGGCAATCTCAAAATAAATGCAATCTTTGCGGAATCAACCAAAATTCCTTTCTTGCAAACAATGTGTCCCAACAACATCAGTATGGAGAGTTGACCACCAAATCCCTACATTGAGCACCTTCTTGGAAGTAGCGCAACCTCCATAGTTTCCACTTGCAACTCCAGCATGTGCCTCTGCCAATATCTTCCCTTGTTCATGTGGTAGGACACATCATCGTAAGATCTTATCTGGTTTGAGCTTATAGAGCTGTCCAGTGATCAACTAGAAATACGCAGCCTTGATAATCAACTGCTTCTTCTGACTTGTACTAAGCTCTACTGGTGCTGTTCCCATCACCAAAAACTGAATTATTTGTTCATTATAGTCATCAACCATTTCGACTTTGAATAGTTGCACATTCGACAACCCATATTCTATGTTTATTGGTTCCTCATCTGTCTCAATTTGAGGTAAATGATCTGGGCCAGCATTCAATCGACCCAACTTCAAAATTATCTCATAATCACACTCTTGAAAAAGAAGTAGCTAGCAACATATCCTCCCCCCCAACACAAGCTTATTGACTAGGTATTTCAAATAAGAATGGTGTGTGAACATATTGAAATGACCGCCCAATAGGTAATGGAGAAATTTATGTAACACATATACCATCACCAAACCTTCCCTCTCTGTGATAGTATAATTTTTCTTCATTTTAGATAGGTTCCAACAAGACAAAAAATCCGGGTGATCAAGATCTCCTTCCCCTGGCTATGCTAGCACCACTCCCAGCACAATAGACGAGGAATCCACATGGACATGGAAATTCTTATTCCAATCAAGAAAAACTAGTAATGGTGCAGAATCCATCTTGGCCTTTAGCATCTCAAAACTATCCTGAAACTCCTAACTCCATACAAATACTGCATCCTTCTTCCGTAATTTCTCCATAGGATCTGTGATCGTGGCATAACCATGGATGAACTTGTGATAGTATCCTTTGTGCCCTAGTGTCTCTCTAATTTGTTTCACATTTGTAAGTGATGGCAAGCTCAAAATCAATGCAATCTTTGCGGAATCAACCAAAATTCCTTTATTGCAAACAATGTGTCCCAACAACATCCCAAATAGTGCACAGAAAATACACTTCTTCGAGTTCAACATGATCTAATGCTGTCGACAGTGCTCCAGCATCAGTCGTAGGTTCGTCGGGTTGGTCCCTGATCAATCCATAAATTGTCGAGTCATCCATATAAAATTGTAGAAACTTTTGAATAAAATCCTTGAATGCGGGGACAACAACCCTGGAGAATATTGCAGGCACATTATTCAGTACAAACAACATCACAGTGTACTTAAAAAAACTCCATTCAGTAACAAATGTTGTCTTGTGGTGATCCTCTTATGCGATACTGATTTGGTGATAGCCAGAAAATCCATCCATGAAGGAATACATTTCTTGACTTCCCACTCCTTCTAGCACCTCATCAGTCAATGGTGTTGGAAATGGAAGGTGCACACATGCATCATTCAATTTTCTAAGTTCGACACAAATCTGAACCTCACATGTCTTATTATCTTGGACCACCATAGGACTGACCCATTCTATTTCTTCAACTGACTCAATTAGTCCAGTATCTAGCATTCTGTCGCGCTCAGCTTTGAACCTCTCCTTATATTGCGGATTCAAGGATATAGCCACTGCTTTACTGGTTTTGCATTAGGATTCAATGGGATCTTCATCTCTCCTAGATCTCCCAATATTTTTTTCATCTCACAAAACTTGGCGGGAAACAAATCTTGGAATTCATGCCATAGATCTATGATCTTTGTCATGGTCTCTTCGTCTCGGTAGTCCCCAACATTCGCAAACTTTGGGTTCTCCTCCATCCTAATGTTGAAATTCCTAATTTTGAATTGTTGATTCATTGGATCTATCAGTACGTCAAATGTTTCGACATCCAGACTCCCTTCTATTTCCAGAATATTGATGTTCCTCGGATCATCACCGTCCTTGGGTCCTCTAGTCCCATTATAGCATTCCATCAGCGACTGCATTGGACATTTCTCATGCAGATCCATGAGATATGCAACTAGAACTACCTTCAAAATAATGTCACAGATTTGTTGCAGAGAATGATGAATAGATGGATTCATATCCATGAAACTAAAGGTGTGGATAAAGCAAACTGTCAACTCTTCCCAAGTAGTAATCTCTCTATGAAACTTAGCTGATATATACCATGACCGTGGCATCTCATCCAACATGTGGATAAAGGCTTGGACCCACTCATCCTTTGTTTGTGATTCCTAAATGGTCTGACACTCAATCAGGTGATCACTAGGGTTATTCCACCCATTGTAACTTTGAGCGTGGTACTCTTCTGTGTTGCCAAAGTGAACTGTCATCAAAGGCTTCGACACTGTGACCATCCAGTGATCAAATTCTTATGGGTCTCCCACCAACGTGCTAGAGTAGCCTTCAGTGTTTCATCCAACACTAGTAGGAATTATGGTTCTGACACCTTATCTTCAAATTCCAATAGAAATACAGAGAACTAGGGAAGTCCTTCATATACTGGTAATTCAACAGTCTCAGTCGTGACTCAACACAACAACAAAGTAATTAGGCCACACTTCCTTAGAGATACCTCATACATGTGATTCTTCCAGTTCTCTAAAGCATCATTAGAGTCATAAGACGCGGAGCTGGAGCTGTGCGAACCAAGTTCCTCATCGATAGTCAAATGGATGTAATCCTATGAGACGTTATATGTGTGATCCCATCCTCTTACAGCTTCATCCTTCACCGGTTCAACATACCTTCACCCTTCTGTTGGAGCCATCAGAGCTATGACTCTGATTTCTTGATTCTCAAAGGTCATTACACGCTTCTTAAAGTTAATCACTTCCAAGCTTTCATTGGTCCATCCAATCCCCAACAATATGATATTTGAGCCTCTTCCATCAACAATGTCAATAAAATCAAAATCATCATAAGTTTTCATCCCTTCAACTTCGAAGACAAGATGCAGAACTTTCCAAATCAGTGTTACTCTAGCCTTGTTAGACATATGTAGCTGTATGGGGGACCAAACCAATAGTGGGATCCCCATATTTTTCCATCTCTATCATGTTAGGATATTGAAATCTTAGCCTAGATCCAAAATGACATAATTTACCTCGTAGTCCCCAATCTGAATATTCATGCACATCTCTTTTCTTGTCTTTTTCTTATGTAAAGATTTTACTGTCGACTCTTTCCATCCCTTGGTCGATCGATGCAACAGACTCTCAATATCTGAAAGAGCATCAAGATCTTTTACCAATGACAAGCAACTTTCAAAGAAGTTCTGCAAGGTACCATGTTGTCACGATGGTCCTGCTACCAAAGTTGAATCAAAATAAGTTGGCATTTCATAAATAGGTAACTTACCAGGATTTATTCCTATCACATCATGTGCTTCAAAGAACGTGTCACTTTCAGTGTTGACATCAAACTACACCTTCTTATTCTCATCCATCCAAATTTACATACACTGACCATCATCTCCCATCATCGCACCTCCACATGTAATGATAGAAACATCTGTATATTCTGTTATCGGTTCCGCTGAAATCATCGCAACTATTGGTCCCTAATTTTCGTTCAACGATGGATTCATAGGTTGATTCACATTCTGATTTACATTCTGGTTATGATTCTGAAGGCCATTCTGGTTCTGCAACTGATTCTGATTCTACAATTGATTCTGATTCTAGTTCTACAACTGAGGAATGTTTCCTTCCTTCCACTTTGCGATCAACTCTGGATAGTTCTCAACAATGTGGTCAATAGCGATACAATACGTACACTGCACTTTCAATTATGAGAAATCTCTCTGATAATGTCCTATCACTCCGCAATTGTAAAATTCCATTGGTTCACAACCTCATCCTCCTCCTCAACCAAATCCTCCACCTTGTCCTCCTCAGAATCCTTCATGGAATCCTCCTTGTTGTTGATGCTGCGGTTGATTGAATTGCTGCTGCAAGGGATTTTGCTACTGCTAAACATACGTCTATAGCTTAAACATACTATGGCTATTGTGAAGCTATCTGCATCTGATTATACTGTGAGTACGAAACAAACTACAGTTGTAGTTGTGCCTATGGTACAAAATGCATGTGTAGTTGTGGCTACGATATGAACTATGGTTGAGGTGGTAGTTGTACCACCTGTGGCTATGGTTGTAGTTGTTGTATTGTTCGATGGTCCTCTCACTTTACATAGTACATGTCCATTGTCTTGTCCTGGAGTAGATCATATGTGTGGCAATCCTTATCTTCATGTCCAACAGACTAACAGAATGTGCACTATAGATTCGTCGGCTCCGTGACCATATTTTGCATATATCCACAATCTTCATGTCGATGCCCATAAAATTGACAAATACGGCACCATGGCATACCGCCACAACTTAATGGGTTTGGCGCTCTCGACAATAGGTAGTTTCAAAAATCCGGGTAGTTATCCTTAGTATGTCCCTCTACGTGACATCGAGTACACCATACTTCTTTGCAATGCTCTTTTCCTTTCTTGATATCTTACAACTAGAGTGTCAAGTTTTCCAGCTATGTTTGGATCTAATTCATGCTGACTTCATTCTTGCCAACAAGTGAAGCTTCCAACTTCATTTCAATCTCCAGATCCTCACTCTGTGTCACAATATTTTGTTGCATCAATGGTAGTCTGATATGAGATAGTAACGTCGCGATGAACCATTCCTTATGTTGAATATTGCTTATCTCAAAGCTGACTCTTTCCATTAGCGTCTTAAACCTTTGATCAAAATCCCAAATAGTTTCATTTGAATACTGCTTAATCTCCCTTATATCTATAATGTATTGTGCCTCAGATATCAGTTTTCTAAATTCTTCAATCAATCCCTTTCTAACTTCATCCAATGTTTTCACTGGAGCCCCCGTAGGAACTTGTACAAATTTCATGAAGCAATCCATCGCATGACCTAGAAGAGTCATTGACAATTGACCTTTCTTGACCTCATCATCCATATTTTGTTTGACAGTCCACACCGCTTCACATAAGAAACAGTATTGCTCGAGATCCTCAGTCTCGTTTCCATGGAATAAGGGTAACTCGACATCATCGCCTGCCACCCTATGCCTTCTTCCTATAGTCACTCATACGTTACTATTAGAGTGTTGTTGATACGTTAGACATGCTGGTGTCGAACTTGTGTTCCTTCCGGAGTGTGTCATAGTGCACAGAGGTGTAGGTCGGCCTTTCCTTGGGCTTAGGCATAGCCTGGCCATCTCCTTCATTGCTGTAGGTTTTCTTTGTTTCATGTGTTCTTCCTTCATGGCCTTGTGTCTCAGTCGCAGCAGGACTCTCTCCTGTCCTCTGCCTCTTCTCTTGTCTAAAAATTTCTCCTCATATTGTAAGGCCACTTCCTTCCTCAGCTTCCCTCACAATACCACTGTAGCTTCCATCCATCTACCCTGTATCATTCCATTGAACCCTAGTCTCCACGATACCTGCAACCTCTGCATACCAGAGTTTTACTAGGCAGAGTTCATTTTCAATATGCCTTTTTCATAGATGAGCATATTTATAGATAATTGCAAAGATAACAGAAACCTAACTCTTGGTCTGTTGAATAACTCATTTTCTGCTTCATTGTAAGATTTAACTGTGTCGACTGCGAACACAGTGATGTAGCCCTCCAAGATAATTTCAAGCCATACTTGAACAACCCTTGATGTTTTGTTGTCTACCTCCTGCAACTGTTGGATCAGTTCTGGCATCCAACCAGTTGGTTCACCTCATTGGAAGTTTGTCTTTAGATATTTCAATAACACCAACCACTCATAAACATGATCGAAAACTCAGAGAAAAATTACTCATGTGGATTGTCTTGCATATACTTTGATAGCCACTTATCTATCATCAGTCGATGGTTCTGATTCTCTTTCTCAACAAACTCCCGTATCTTTTGTTCAAACCAATATTGGATATTTGGTCTCATCGGATGCCAAACCATTTCCTACCCCCTATTTTCACTAAGGTCCCGGAAACAGAACCATTTGTTGACATGAAACCAGTCAACAGGGGTTCACTATCTGTTGACACCCAAACCAATGCGATCTCCCTGAGCACCGGCCCAGACAGGTTTTACCCCATCTAGAAACACCTGTAGAGCAGATGAAGTCTCACCCAAGATGTTTGAGGGAGAGCTGTCAGAACCAAGTTTCCGCAGTATGAAGGAGAACCATGTGTCTACTTAGTGGCTTAGCGCAAAATTATTCCAGAAATCTAATCATTCAGATTATGAATAAACAAAATCATGTCATCATTCAATAGATCACATTAACATAACTAAATCACAACAAAACATCGATGCACAAATAGATCTAGCAATATATCATAATTTAAAGTAGAGAACCATTGCATCATTCACAGATCCATATCGCAGATACACATTGCATTCACATTTGGGTCACAGAAAATAGGAGAACATGAAAATAGAAAAATACACGATAATTCTACTCAATCTTCATCATGTCATATTAACCTTCACAACAAAACACAGATTCTCCAAAATAGTTCTTCAGCTCACAAAAACAGATCAACATTCATAATATTCGATCTCTGAAGGTGCTAAAAACTCAGTCGAGGAAGCCCCCACCTCCCCCCCTCGAAGAAGACTTAACACTTGCATTTCTACCATCTACTTATAGGTTTGCGCCTTTACATTGGTGGTCCACTTAATGAACTTCCTAAATAATTCTTAACAGAAACTACAAAATAATGAACACAATCCACCTAATGCAATCCAAAACTACAAAATATGACCAAAATACATAAAATACTGTAATCCCGACTTGCGCGTCCTTTTCCATATTGTGTGGCATCCTCGATGATGCGCAACTAACTTACCCCAAAACTACCTTCCAACAAATCACATGATACCTTAACCATTGCTTTGTATGTTTTTGTTAGGGAAAGGGAAAAACCTTAGAACATTTCTCAACCTTGTTTCCTCCACATTTTGACCTTGTGCTTGTTATAACTTAGGTTCCCATATGCTCATGAGTGTTCTAGGTAGTTCCTTTATTTTTTCCTTCTTTAGATCCTTGGATGTGGCTTAACAAGGAAAAGAATCTCCTTCATAGGGTACCTTCATTTTTAAAACAAAAGGTCAATGCGTTAGCTCTCAAGCTAAGTAATACCTTAACCCAACTAGTTATCTCATCGAGCAGTTTAACAAACAATCCAGAGCAAAATTAACAAATCCTCTATTTATGAATAAAGAAAAAGAATTTGACATAGTTTTCATAACTCGACATCAATTAAGGTAGTTTCTACATAACATTCAAGTCTAGTGGAACTAGAGTACAAACCAGCAAAGTACATCAAACTCTAACTGACAGTAATTAAAGGTGGCATGTCATTAATCAAGATAGTGCCATTATAACAATAAGTCACATAATATCATTGTCATGTTATGACAATTATGTGTGTTAGATAAAAGACCATAAACACAAACTAAAGAACATATGGTTTATTAGTGTTCAACACTAAACCAAGTTGGAAGTGTGGTTGTAACTATGTTAAATATTGTTTACAACTACACTTAAGAATTTTTTTCTGAATTTTGGAGATGTTACATTATTGCACCCAAGTGCCCACATTTGATCATTTAGAAGAATCATGCACCCTGATTAATGATATTTCAGTCCTTGGGGGTCTTCCACTCCTTAAAAAAGGGAATTGGTTTGACTAGAGGTGCCCATGCATAGTATTTAAGTGTTTTTTGCTCTTCTGGACCATTTATTGCTTCCTACATCCACTCCCACTCATCCATGAACTCTAGCACATTTATACTACCCTCATTTACGTCCTATCATGCATCACCCACATTCACATGGCCATTCATGACCGTTTTAGGTGGTTTGGGAGCTCATTGGGTCCACCAAACGGGGTTTGAGTTCCAATATAATACTCCCACATGTATGCCTCCAATTCGCCTCCAAAGTATAATTATTTTCACCTATTGTATTATAATCATGTTCCATACATATTTACATGTTGGATAGTAGTAGAAACTTCAGTTATTGGCACTATTCCTATGTGTTAATTTTTCTCTTTTCACTATTTTCTGCATAGTTTGTGAAATTCTTAAGTTGGGAGGATTCTTTTAGCTCCTAGATATTGTTGTGAATCATATTTTCAGATGGTATCAAATATATTTGGAGCTGAAATTCAAATTCAGAGAGTTTGAGTTGCTATCTAGGATGTTTATAAAAATTTGAGTGTTTGCAGTGCAGGTAGTTCTTGTGTCTTTGAAACTCAGTGCATAAGACGAAATGGAGTAGAGTCATGTCTTGCTTACTGCATTCAATTATTTTGAATGGAAGGACAAATTGGTGATCCATTTGAGGTTGAAAGGCCTCTATAGAGTAAATACAGGGACTAAGAACGAGCCCAAATCTATTGTGGAAAAATCCAAGTATTTCAACAAGTTAGATGAGGATTTCGAGATGCTTTGTCTCGGTATTTTGAGGGATCTTTTTATTTCATGTAGACATTCTGACAACACCAAAAAAGTTGTGTCTCAATATTAAGTCACTATTTGGGAATATTGATGAGATGAGAGGACACCAAATCTAAAATGAGTTGATCACATTGAGGCCAACTCACTTTCAAATGATCCAGAATTTCTTCACAAAGTTCAAATCCTTGTTACTCTAGCTGAAATAGTGTGGCATCGAGAAGAAAGAAGAGCAAGTGATATTTTCCATTCTTCTGAATCTAGGCCCTGAATATTTAGTGTTTGTCTCCACATTCCATTCAGGCAAGCTGACAGTTTGAAATTGAAGAATGAATACCTTGGAAGACTTCATTGAGTCTTTAACTCAAGAACAAGACAAATTGGCGCAAATGGGTACCATTAAATCCACCAAGGATCAATCCCTTGCTAATGGTGTTTTGAAACAATCCAAAATCAAGAATAAATCCAAATATTCAAATCAACAAGAGAAGAAGAAGCAGTAGAAGCCCAAATATTCAGATGGGAGTTTGAATCCTAACAAGGACAAAGAGAAGAAGAAGAAAGAGAAGACAAAATGCACTTATTTTCACAAAATTTGGAATCCAGAGATTGCATGCATGAATAAAATGATTGATATTATGTTGCAACTCCTTGAGAATAATAATACCCCCCTACCAAAAGGTGCAAGGAAGAAAGAGGGAGGTTGAAGTTCAGAGAACAAGGATAAATTCCATGCACTAAGTGTTGGATCTTCTAGCTCTTCCTCCTTCATCATAGATTTAGGTGCCTCAAGGCACATGGCTTCCATACAAGACTCCTTATCATCCCTACATCCTTACAGTGGTACTTTTATCCCCATGGGTGATGACTCTGAGATCCTAGTGAAATGGATTGATAGGATCGACCTTGAGAATGGATAGTTCAACAATGTGTTGTATGTGCCCGATATTTCAACCAACGTACTCTCTTTATATAAAATCACACATATAGGTTCAGCCAAGAGGGTAAAATCTACTCAATATGATGTGTAAATATAAAAAATTTCTACAGGCCAATTTATTGCAGTGGGTATTACAAATCATGAGTCGAGGATGTACAAGTTTTCACATTTTATTCCTTAATCCCAAGGGAATTCGCTCATGTCACATGCCAATGAGACCAGGACTTTATGGAATGACAGTTTTGGACACCTCAAATACAGATATATTCAATCATTAAGCAAATAAAATATGGTTGAAGGGATTCTAAGCATCAAGTTTTCCAAAGGCACATGCAAGGGATGCATTGTTGAGAAGCATGTTGAGCGCAAGTATGACAAGGGAAAGGAAACAAGGGTTTTCCAAGTGCTTTATTTAATCCATTCATATATGATAGGACCTCTTACCACACCCTCCTATGAAAACTCAAGGTATGTCTTAACATTCATAGATGCTTTCTCAAGATATTGTTGGGTGTATTTACTCCAAAAAAAAATATGAAGTGTTTGAGAGCTTCAAAGTTTTCAAGGATTTGGTTGAGAACTTGAGTGGGAATAAGATCAAGGTATCAAGGACTGAGAATGGAAAGGAATATATTAACAAGATCTTGCATCATCTATGTAAACAAAATGACATTCAAATTCAACATTATGTTCCTTACAAACCTCAGCAAAATGGTGTGGCACGGCGCAAGAATAGAGCATCGAAGGAGATGGCCACTTGCATGTTGGAGGCTAAGGATTTGTCTCCAAAGATATGGGATGAAGACATAAATTCTGGTACATATATTCATAAAATAGTTCCACACAAAGAATTGGATGATAAAACTCCATTTGAGGCTTGGAGTGGTCACAAGCCCAATGTTCCTCATTTTAGGGTTTTTGGCTCAAAGACTTGGGCTAGAATTACTTTGGACAAGAGAAATTCCTTGAAACCTAAAATAAAGGAGTAAAATGTGGTTGTATATGCTGATTATGCAAATGGGTACAATCTCTTTGATCCCTCATCTCATAAAACCTTCATTGAGATAAGTGTACAGTTCGAAAAAGAGCCCATGCAAAAGATCAAACTAGTCAAGGGGGATTGTTCACACCCTCCACTCAATGATGATTCTCTCTATGAGTTTTTATATTCTGATATGGAAGATGAATATGATGACATGCATGTAGATCATGACTCACCCATAAGGACAAAATGGGATGATAAAACCATACAAGAAGATGGTGATCTTGCAGGAGATCCACTAGACTCTAGGAAGACTAGATCTTAGTTTCACAATGATTTATCCACTTGTGATTCAAATATTCCAAAGAGGTGATTCATGATGGTTGTATTTTATCTTCATTCATATGAGTAAGCATCACATGATCCAATATGGAAATCAACCATTCTAGAATATTTCAAGTCTTTGCAAGACAATGAAACTTGGGAGTTGGCTCCTCTACCTTCCAAGAGGAAACTAGTGCAATGTAAGTGGGTTTATAGAACCAAGATGGTTGCTGATGGTTTACATATGAATTATAAGGATATTTTGGTTTCCAAATTATTCTCTTAATTCCAAGGAGAGGAATATACAGAGACATTTTCACCGGTTGCAAAGATGGACTCTATTAGGCTAGTTTTGGCCATTATTGCATCTAAGCGATGGGAGGTGCACCACATGGATTTGAAGAGTAATTTTCTTTATGGTGACCATCATGAGGAGATTTATATGAAAATTCATGAATGTTTCATTCATGATCCTTCACTTGTTTTTGTGTTGAATAAGTCTCTCTATGGCCTCAAGCAAGACCCCAGTGCTTGGTATGCCAAGATGGACAAGTTTCTTCTATCACTGGGATTTGAAAGATGAAAACATGATCCTAATGTATATTTTCAGAACTTAGATGATTCATTGTAGATAATAGTACTGTATGATGAAAATATTTTTATCACTGGAAGTTGCATTTATGGTATAGGTTCAATTAAGTCATCATTGCATAGTGCATTTTCAATGACTAACCTTGCATTGTTCAAACAATTTCTTAGCTTGGAGATTGAGCAATATGATGTAGGTATCAAGGTAATCCAATAAAATTATGCTACATACCTCTTATTGAAGTTCAAAATGTATGAATGTAAGGCATCCAAGTGTACCTTCCTTTTAGGAGTGAAACTAGGTGATTTTGGTTCATCTCCATTGGTGGACAGCTCACTGTATTGACAGCTAGTTGAGAGCTTCTTGTATCTCACACACTCTCGACCTGATTTGGATTATGCAGTAGGTTTTGTTGCAAGGTATATGGAGGACCCTCATGATATCCATTGGAATGCTTCTAAAAGGATCTTTCATTATGTGAAATGAACCAAACACTTCAGAATACACTATGATTTTAGTTATCCACTAGAACTAGTTATATTTACTAATTCTAATTGGGTTGGATATTCCATTGACAAAAATTCCACTTCATGTTATGTATTTATTCTTGCACATGGTCCCGTATGCTGGTAAAGTAATAAATAACACACTATATCCCTTTCATCAACTGAGGTCGAGTACAGAGGAGCAATGAATGCATTTACATAATGTGTGTGGTTGTAAGGCATTCTTGAAGAATTTGGTTTTTCATTTGATTCACCCGCAGTCATTTTGTGTGACAATAAAAGTGCAATAAATATTTCCACCGATCCAATACAAAGATAGAGGACCAACAACATTGTGATACACATGTACTACATCCGAGTCTTGGTGCATGAACAGGTGATATCATTGCAGTATTGCCCATCTATAGAGAAAATTGTTGACATCTTTACCAAGAGCTTCACATAGAATACTTTCACCTATCTAAGGTCACTCCTTGGAATGGGTGACACATGGTGATGAATTATATTCACTTTAATATTTTATTGCAATTCCATTTTAGAGGGGAGGTTTTGTTCCCATGTGGTTTTTCTTCTTTTCACGGTTATATGGACAAATAAATTTTTGTAAGAGATGACTTGAGCCTTAGTTTCCAAGGCCTCAACTTTTGATGTGGTTATACTAAGTAATGATAAGGGAGGGTGTTATAACATCATACCACCTAGTACCATGGTCGCATACCCCCTAGTACATGCTTTCATTTGTTCTGTACTTATGTTATATGGTCCAAACCTTGGTTATGTTGGTCTAGCAAGGTATTTCAGGGTTTTGGACTCATTTATGCACCCAATCACCCACATTTGATTATTCAGGAGTTTCATTCATATTGATTGATGAAATTTCAGTCCTTGGTGTTCTCCCACTCCTTAAAACAAGGAACTTGTTTGACCATAGGCGCCCATGCATAGTATTTGAGTGTCTTTTTCTCTTTTGGACCATTTATTACCACCTAGATCCACTCCCACTCACCCATTCACTCTAGTATGCCTATAATACCCTCATTTATTTCCTATCATGCTTCACCCATATTCACATGTCCATTTGTGACAATTTGAGGAGGTTTGGGAGCTCATTGGACAACCTAGGGGGTTTGAGGTCCAATCTAAGCATGCCACATGTATGCCTCCAATTTTCCTCCAAAGGATAACAATTTTTACCTATTGTATTATAATCATTTTCCATACATATTTACATGTTGGATGGTAGTAGAAGCTTTAGTTATTTGCACTATTCTTATGTGTTAATTTTGCTCTTTTCACTGATTTTCTGCATAGTCTGTGAAATTCTTGAGTTGTAAGGATTCTCTTAGCTCCTAGATTTTGTTGTGAATAATATATTCATAATTTTGACCATATGATGAGCTCCTAACCTCACACATCATGCATGGATATGTTAACAACTAAACATTTCTCACCTACGTTGTCATCAGCTTCATCATCATTATGCATCATAATTAGAAATATAAGCTCTATTTTCATTCCCATTTCATCTACATGACCTGAGGAAATGACCCAATGTACAAACAACTAAAATCCAGGCCCCAAAGTTGATTATCATCTAAGGGTTGCGACTTTTCCTTCAAAAGGTGCAACCTTAATCGCACATATTTCCTAAAAAAACAGGACCTGGTCCAAAAGTGCACATGTTGGTTATCATTAATCATCACATGCTTCCTTAAGGGATTTAGTGGCTAAATAACAACACATACATTGGCATGCTAGAAATTAACAATGGATCTAACTTACAAAACCCTAACCTCTCCATTAAGCAAATAAGGGAATGGAGAGCATACGCATTGGATCTAGATCCCATTTTTTGGCCACTCTTGTGTTGAAATTACTCAAATAACTAAAAGAAGGGGTGAATCAGTTATTTCTAAATATTAAACCATTTTTCAATATTTAAACCATTATTAATGATTACATATTTATATTCATGATAATGCAGCAAGTATAACAGAAGAGATTATTATTATCAATCACACACACATGATAGAGACAGACAAATATTCATTTTTATTTGAGCGCCTACTCAAATGAGGTTGCAACCTCTATTTTACAAAATCATTCTTGTGGAGAGAACCAACCCTCATGTTTTTCTAGCACCCACTAAAATAACATTCTCCATCTACAATTGAGTGAAAACACCAACTTCCACTTGTACAAGATTCAACTTGTACAGAGAAGACAACATGTTTTTCCTAGCGCCACCCTACCACCCTTGTTTCTCATATTTAAACATGTTTACTACAATATGTAGAAAAACAAATATAAAAATGCATACCAACTATGTTCTAATCTAATTATGGATTTCCTTATGCACCTTGGTTCCCCTGATTTTCTATGTTCTGGATATTCTTGAAAGAACTTAAAGTCTTTTGTCATTTTGCAATCCCCACTTTGACGATGATCCATGCACCATCTCTCTGTTTGCAGAGAGCGCACCTATTCCTTCACCACGAACATCCTTTTATACATATCAATCCTTAAACCCTTTACCTATTCGTATTCCTAACGGTCCATTTCCATAACTGATCAAACCATTCGATGCCTTATGACAGTCAGAAATTCCAATCGTTGAGTAAGCATGAGCTTATGCAATGCTTCTTCACCATTTGGCTTCTTCTACAATTGTCATTTTCTGCAACTTGGCTCTTCCACAATTTTCTTTCTTCAAAAAATTAGTGTTTCCGCACTTTTTGTTCCACATGATTCTTTTGCATTGTCGATTTCATGTGGCCTTTCCTCTGATCATTGATCTGAAGTATAACTTTAACAAACACCTGCTTCCACATATCCTTTTCTACAAGTTCAATCTACGTCATCGATTTCTTGTACAACATTTCCCAATCATCGATCTTAGATCTGGTGCAAGATACAGATCCTTGGTTTTCAACATTTTGTTAAATAACTTCCATACTTTTTCACTTTCCTTCTTCCACTTACAAAACTCCATCTGCGTCGTTGATTTCTTGTGCACCCTTTCCCAATTGTCGATCTTATATTCTATAATCTAATGTATTTATGTCTTTTTTCCTTCTCAGAATTTGATCTTTTCCCTTAGTTCTACAATCAGCATCCTTGTGACCAGACTTATGACAACAATGGAAATATCCAAAGAATTCCTTTTGATATTTATGATGACTAGATTTAGTCTTCTTCTTATAGTCCTAAACCTTCCCATATGCTTTGGAATTCAAGGCTTTATTTCCAAACTTATTGCAGGATTAGCAATGACCCAGGAAGATTTGTTGATATCTACTTGGCCTTGGTCGTCTAGGCATCATATATGTTCTTTGTAAGGGAGGAGCAGTTTTCTTACTTTATTTCTTCTTAAGTGCAGCAGCATAGCTTCTTTCATCTTATTTTGTGAAAGAGAAATATTCTAGCTTCTTTTCTTTGTCATATCCTAAGCCATATTTATCACTTGATGGTATTTGGCTACTTATGATATCATCTAAAGTCCTTGATTTGTTCTCAAATTTTGATTGAACAAATTTCTCATCAGGCTTCTTTCTAAGTTTCATAATCTCTTCTTCAAGCTTTTCAGATTCTTGGATTCCCCTTTTCACCAGCAAATCTAGGTCTTCTTCAATCTTCTTGGCCTCTTAAAGCTAGTTCTTTAAATCAATAATAATTGGACTTGACTCTTTATCTTTTGATTTCTCCTCTTCTTGGAATTTTGACAACCTTTCTTCCAAATAATTGTTATTCATTATGTTTTTTTTCAGTTCTTCAAAATAACTCATGAGATCTTCATTTAGGTCCACAACTCCTTCCATTTCTGAATGATCTTTTGAAGTTACTATCTCCATGAATAGTTTTTCTTCATCTTTATTAAATTTTTATTTGTATATGGTTTTACTCCTATGATTTTCCTTAATACTGCAAGATTCTTCATCTTCACTTTCATTCTTGAAAATAGGAGAGCTTGTTTCAGTTCTTTGTTCAACTAAGTAAAGTTTCTCCAATTTGACCCAGAGCTCTTTCGCTGAGAGACATGGTCCTATATTTTCTTTGATAGATTGAGATAATCCATCAAATATAGCCTCAATTTCCCTTGAGTTATTTTGTTTGGATTCTTTCTGAGATGTATTCTGTATTCTTCTTGGTGGGATGTAATCAAATACTACCGAATTCCTTACTTCATATCCTAATCACTCTAAGTATACTCTTATTCTTGTGCTCAATAATGCATATCCTTCTTCATTGAGTACTGGAGCTTTGTTGGATGAAATCCCTTCATCACTTGTCATTTTAAGCTTACAAATATACCTTTAAATAAAAGGAACCTGCTCTGATACCAATTGTTGAAATTACTCAAATAACTGAGAGGGGGGTGAATCAGTTATTTCTAAAGCTTAAACCATTTTTCAATATTTAAACCATTATTACTGATTACATATTTATAGTTATGATAATGCAGCAAGTATAACATAAGAGATGATGATTATCAGTCACACACACATGATAGAGACATACAAATATTCATTTTTATTTGAGCACCTACTCAAATGAGGTTGCAACCTTTGTTTTACAAAATCCTTCTTGTGGAGAGCACCAACCCTCAATTTTTTTTAGCACCCACTAAAATAACGTTTTCCAGCTACAACTGAGTGAAAGCACTAACTTCCACTTGTACAGGCTTCAACTTATATAGAGAAGACAACATGTTTTTCTTAACACCACCCTACCACCCTTGTTTCTCATATTTAAACATGTTCAGTACAATATGTAGAAAAATAGATATAACAATGCATACCAACTATGTTCTGATCTTCTTCTGGATTTGCTTATGCACCTTGGTTCCCCTCATTGTCTCTGTTTTAGATATTCTTGAAAGAACTCAGATTCCTATATCATTCTGCAATCCCCACTTTGATGACAATCCATGCACCAGCTCTCTATTTGTAGAGAGTGAACTTATTCCTTCAACATGAACATCCTTTTATACATATCAATCCTTAAGCCCTTTACCTGTTCGTATGCCTGATGGTCCATTTCCATAACTAATCAGATCATTTGATTCCTTATGACAGACAATAAGTCTAATCGTTGAGTAATCATGATTTTCTACAATGCATCTTCGTTATTTGGATTCTTTCGCAATTGTAGTTTTCTGCAACTTGGATTTTCCACAATTTTCTTTCTTGAACAAATCAGTGTTTACGCACTTCTGGTTCCACGGGATTCTTCTGCATCATCTATTTTGTGTGGCCTTTCTTTTGATCATTTATCTGAAGTATAACTTTAACAAACACCTGCCTCTGCATATCCTTTTCCACAAGTTCAATATGTGTCATCAATTTATTGTACAACATTTCCCAATCGTCGATCTTAGATCTAGTGCGGGATTCGGATCCCAGGTTTTCAACATTTTGTTAATAAACTCCCATACTTTTCTGCTTTCTGTCTTCCTCTTGCAAAAATCCTTCCATGTTGTTGATTCCTTGTGCACCCTTTCCCAACCGTCTATATTAGATCCAATGCAAGATGTGGATATC